>OX637534.1:47877822-47897822 GCA_951800035.1 Linnaemya tessellans
TATTGTCCTTACGTTTTTTCATAGTACGCGAATCAGAATTACTATGAAAAGCTGAAAAAACTTTTCATTTCACGTTTTCACAGAACCAGAATCGACCCCCAGTTTTGTTTTTAAAAAGGTTACAAATTTTCGGTGGGTAAGCGCTTGATGGCCGCCTCGAATTTTATTTATTATACGCTCTGCTGTCTTCATAGCTGGGGTATTATGTATGAATTTCGATGCAAGAGCGGTCTGGTGAATTAGGCAGTGAAAATTATGAACTGCAAATTCGTGTTTTTTTAATTGGCCTATAAGCCCATTATATTTGCCCAACATTACATTGGCTCCATCTGTGCAGACTCCAGCGAATTTGTTTATGTCTACAATGGAAAGAAGCTTTTCTGTGACAACATCATACAACAACGTACCAGTTACATTTCCATAAAATGTTTCTAAAGTAAACATTGGCTCAAAAATATTGTATTCGCTGTCTACGCATCGAATACAAATTACAAGTTCACACAGATCATTTATGTCAGTGCTTTCGTCTAAACAAATTGAAAAAAATTCGCAATTAATTACTTTTTCCCTAATTGCAGATTCTACACATGTTCCTAATTGAACAGTACGACGGCCTGGACAGGGGAAGAGACTCTATAAATTTAGTATTATAATTAAGCCTTTCCCAAATTTTTTTCAGCAATTGCTTGATAAAAACACCATCCCACAATGGTCTTCCTTTCTTAAAAATTTCCAATATTACTAAACTTGAAATCTCCTTTTTCAATTTGGGAACTGATTTTGGTTCATAAATTTCCTCTTCTAATAACCATTTTTTCAATTTTTCTAAAAAAATTGTTTTATTTTTATAAAACAGGTCTTCTCTTTCCTTATCATTTAAATTATTTATATTTTTATGAAAACGATCGCAATGCCGTTTAATAACATATTCCGTTCCTTCCTTCCTTAAATGTTGCATAGCATATAAGGCATTGGATGTTACCAAAAGCGTTTTTGATCGCACAATATTTTTTAAGTGCCATCATAAAGTTTTTTCTGTTAACCTGAAACAAAAATATGTATTTGTAGTGGTATGCACAATATTTTTTGAGTGTAAGCTGAAACAAAATAATATAGCATCCGCCAGACATGTACACTTGTCGAAGTCACATCGACGACTGAATTGAAGAGTATAAAAATATGTGTTAGTAGTGGTGTACACAATTGTGCAAAGAAATGGAAATCCCTGTTCTACAATATATTGCATGTACCAAAAAAACTTTCAATTTCCCAGCCTTGGAATTTAAATTTTATATATTTCTTTTTTTTTGCTTTTTTATCAAGTAGTTTTATTGAGGAAACATTTTAAATTTTTAGCCATTTTGGTTACATTTATGTATAAATAAATTCCAATTTCCCAACCCTGGGAGCGAAATTTTAGTTTTTTAATAATAATATAATTTTTTCTGAAATATAAAATAGGTTTAATTCACTAAAAACACAAAATTTGTAATTTGCAACTCTGGAAGCGATTTTTTTTACCAATGCAATTCTTAGTGGAGTGTAACATAGTTTTACTTGACAACAAAATTTTAATTTTTAAACTTTTTGGTCACTTTTTTTTATTGTATGGTACATGAACATAAAATATTTCATTTGTCCAACCCTGGAGTCGAAAATTAGATTTTTTAAGATTCTAATACCAATTTTGTTCTTCCTGAATTATAAAACAGTTTTAAATAGTAAAAACGACAACGTCAATTGCCTTTTTGGTTACTTTTATGCATAAATAATATTTCAATTTCCCAACCCTGGAAACGCAATATTAATTTTTTTGTTTTTTTACCAATGAAACTCTTAATGAGGCATGACATAGTTTTATTTAAGAAAAACCTTATATATGTAACCATTTTGGTCACTTTCATGTACTACAAAATATTACAGCTATCCAACTCTGATATCTAAATTCTGATTTTTTTTTAATTTTGAAAACCGACGTTAGTTGCCGTTTTGGTTACTTTTATGTTTTAAAAAATATGTAAATTTCCCAGCCCTGGAAACGTAATTTTAATTTTTTTTTACCAATCCTAGTCTTCATTAGGTATAAAGTCGTTTCATTTAAGAAAAACTTGAAATTTTCAACCACTTTGGTCACTTTCATGTACTATAATATATTGCATGTACCAAAAAAAACTTTAAACTTCCCAACTCTGGACGTGAAATTTTAATTTTTTGTTTGTTATTTTTTACCAATGCAACTCTATGAGGTATAAAGTAGTATTATTTAAGAAAAATTTACAATTTTGAACCATTTTGGTCACCTTCATGAACTATAAAATATGGCACTTGTCCAACCCTGGATTCGAAATTTAGATATTTTTATTTTGGAAATTTTTTATAACAATTTTGTTTTTCCTTAAATATAAAATAGTTTTAGCAAACAACTTCAATTGCCTTTTTGGTTACTTTTATGTATAAAAAAATTCAATTTCCCAAACCTGGAAGGGAATTTTAATATTTTAAATTTTTTTATCAATGCAAATCTTCATGAGGTATAAAGTGGTTTTGTTTTAGAAAAACTCAAATTTTGCAACCATTTTGGTTTTTACATGTACTACAAAATATTGCATGTACCAAAAAAACTTTCATTTTCCCAACCCTGGAAGCGAAATATAAATTTTTTGTACATAATATTAAATATTGCACTTTTTTTTAGGAGTAGGACCAGCACTCAGGGGATGACCCCTACAAATGCAATGCATTGCGCCGGAACTGAAAACGAGGGGATAGTATTGAGGAGAAAGATTAGGAAAAATGAGATGATAGACATTTTTTTTGTAGCTATTTCAACCTATTTTTTACCTCGCCGGCTAATTTTTGCTACAGGGCCGATGAAGGTGGGTGCTGTTACTCTACTTTTAGTACATGATAGTGTCAGTCGTTGCCAATTATGTTCAGTGACCAGTGACTATGCCTTCATCATTGAAGTAGGCTGGCAACAACTAACACAACAATGATGATCAAAAGAATTCAACACAATATTTCATGACTCAGTGCGGGCTCGAACTCAGGACACTCCGCTTCATAGTATCGTGTTCTACTGCTTCAGCAACAGCACCCACTTGTCCATTCCTGGATTCGAAATTTTATTTGTTATTTTTGATACCAATTTTGTTCTTCCTAAATTATAAGACAGTTTTTGTTAACAAAAAAAAATATATCAGTTGCTGTTTGATTATTTTCAAGTATAAAAAAATGCAATTTCCCACCCCTGGAAGCAAAAGTTGAATTATAAAATTTTTTTTGGCCCAATGCAAATCGTCAAGACGTTTAGAGAGGTTTTTTTTAAAGAAAAATTTAAAATTTTTAACAATTTTAGTTACTACATGTACTACAAAATACGGACTAGGTCGTAAAAAAATTTTTATTTCCTATCCCTGGAAAAAAATTTGTATTTTTTAGTTTTTAATAGACCATTGAGGCTTCCCAAAGCACGAAATATGTTTAATTTACAAACATTAAAAAAGAGAATTGATTTTTGGTATAAATTTTGCGTCGAAAAATAGGTGTAAGCTTCCCATCTCTGGAACCATACTTCGGATCATTCTAAATTTCCATACGACTCCATTTCATTTCCAATCCAACGGTCCAAGAACGAAGTTTCTAGCTCTTCTGGGGGCTTGGGAAAACAGATTTCACGTACAGACGAACGGACAGACGGACATCGCTCAATCGTCATCGCTATTCATAAGGATCCAGAATATATATACTTTATGGAGTCCCATATGGATATTGAAGAAATGACATACGGAATGACAAACCTATATATAACCTTTCACTTTTTTGTGAAGGGTATAAAAATCAAAGTCTTATGGGAGCTTTTTAAAAACAAGTCTGTTCGTACCAAAGACAACTCTCTCTTTTTTGATTGTTTGTGAATTAAACCTATTTCATGCTTTGGGAAGCCCCAATGGTCTATTCAAAACTAAAATAAACAAGTAAAAGTGCTTTATTCGGGATGTAATTCTTCTTTCTTGCTAAAACAGAAAGTAGCTTTAATTAAAAAATAATTTAAACAAGTAAGAGTGCTATATTCGGTTGTGCCGAATCTTAAATACCCTTTACAGATATAATTCTTCTTTGTTTCTTTCTTGCTAAAACAGAAAGTAGCTTTAATTAAAATAACAAATAATTTAAAACAAGCAAAAGTGCTATATTCGGCTGTGCCGAATCTTAAATACCCTTCACAGATATAATTCTTCTTCCTTCATTGCCAAAACAGAAAGTAGGTTAAATTAAAATATCAAAATGATGTTATAGGTTACTTTTATATTTAGGAAAACGTTTAAATTTTTCGGCTAGGAAGCTAAATGTTTGGCTTTTCTTATATCTAATACCTATAAACGTCTTTCAAAAATATTATATATATTTAATTTACAAAAAACAAAAAATCCGTTTCATGTACCCCAAAAAGTTCTAATTGTCCAACCATAGAATCGTCTTTTAGATTTTGTTGGTTTTTAATACCAGTTTACTTTTTTCTGATATATAAAGTTGGTATAATTCATCATAAAAATCAAAAATAACAAATAATATGGCTGCTTTTATGAATCAGAAAATGTAGATTTTCCAACCCTGGAACCGAATTTTTAAATGTTTTAATACAATTTAATTTTTTTCTGATATATAAAAAAGGTTTAACTCACTAAAAACACAAAATTTGGAATTTATATACATATATATATATATATATATATATATATATATATATATATATATATATATATATATATATAAATTCCAAATTTTATACTTTTATGTACCAAAAATATTTCGATTTTCCAACCCTGGAGCCGAATTTTTAGTTTTTAAAATTTTTAATACACATTTAATTCTCAGCGAAGTATAAAATAGGTTTAAGTCACTGAAAAAAAACTAAATTGGGAACTTATATGGTTACTTTTATGAACAAAAAAATTTTGATTTTCCAACAGTGGAACCGCATTTATAATTTTTTGATACTAGTTTAATTTTTTCTGAAATATTTAATAGGTTTAATTCACTAAAAGCACAAATTTTGAAATTTATGTATGTACTATTATGTACGAAAAATATTTCGATTTTCCAACTCTTGAAGCGAATTTTTATTTTTTTAGCAATGCAATTGTTAGTGAGGTGTGACATAGTTTAACTTGACAAAAAAATTTATATATATATATAAACTTTTTGGTTACTCTCATGTACCATAAAATATATCATTTGTCCAACCCTGGAGTCGAAATTTTGATTTTTTAAGATTTTAATACCAATTTTGGTCCTCCTGAATTATAAAACAGCTTTAATTAGCAAAAAGAAACAACGTCAATTGCCCTTTCGGTTATTTTTATGCAGAATAAATATTTCAATTTCCCAACCCTGGAAACGAAATTTAAATTTATTTTACCAATGCAACTCTTAATGAGGCATGAAATAGTTTTATTTAGGAAAAACTTAATATTTGTAACCATTTAGGTAATTTTTATGTACCACAAAACATTGCAGTTATCCAACTCTGGAATCTAAATTTTGATTTCTTTTTAATTTTTGATGCCAATTTTGTTCTTCCTAAATTATAAGACAGTTTTAGTTAGCAAAAAACCAAAAAAAAACAAGTAAAAACGTTATATTCGACCGGGTCGAATCTTAAATACCCTCCAAATATTTAGTAAGTGAATTTGAAATGTTTAACTTGGTGGGACAGAGTTCCTTTATATAATATCGTTCGTCCACGCCCAGTAAAGGGGGCGGGGTTCAAAAATATACAATATCATGTTTTCCACAGACGAACGTATGGGCATTGCTAGACCGTCTCAGACATCATCACAATTCTCTTTGGAGTGTATTTTGGCGGGGTCGCTCTGGCAAGGGCTGTGGGGGAAATCGGCAGTCATAAAACTGTAAAGATAAATGCTTGGAATGATTATATACAAAATTTTAAAAAAATTTTTTTTGTTTGGTAGGGTCATTTTGGGGGCAAAGGAAGAGGGAGGGGGGTAGGGCAGAAATCGGCAGTCATAAAACTCTAAAGATAAATGCTTGGGATGATTATATACAAAATTAAAAAAAAAAACTTTTTTTTTGGTAGGGTCATTTAGGGGGCAAAGGAAGAGGTGGAGGGGGGGGGGAGGTAGATAAATGCTTGGGATGATTATATACAAAATATAAAAAAAAATTTTTTTTTTTGGTAGGGTCATTTAGGGGGCGAAGGGGAAGGAGGGGTTAGGGCAGAGTAGTACCAGGTTTCGTCTCAGCTTCGTCATTAAAGCTTAAAAGTGTTCTTTTTAAGGAATGTAGGCTTAAGTAAAACAATTTGTTACATTTTTATGCTATTTTTGCCTATAATAACGCCCACTGAAGTAGGCGGGGTCAAAAAATATTTTTATTTTATTTAATGGCTCCAAGTTTAAGGCGTTGGACCGTATTTGATATAAAAATATATCAGTTGCTTAACAAAATAACCAAAAAACTTTAAAAATTATGTTGTTTTTTCTGGGTTGGTTTAGTTCTTCTTAGGGGAACTTTTTTCCCTCTTGCCCGATTGAGCCCATCTTCCAACTTAACCTGCTCTAAGTTTTAAAATATATTTATGCCAAATTTCAAGAGTCTAGCTATTTTCGTTTGGACTGAATCGTGATTTCCACAGACGGACGGACGGACGGACGGACATGCTCAGTTCGTCTTAGATTTCATCACTGATCAAGAATATATATACTTTATGGGGTCTGAGATGGATATATCGATGCGTTACAAACGGAATGACAAAGTGAATAACGCTCCAAATTCTTTTTTGGAGGGTATAAAAACAACATCAATTGCCTGTTTGATTACTTTCATGTATAAAAAAAATTCAATTTCCCACCCCTGGAAGCAAAATTTGAATTTAAAAAAATTATTTTTTGCCCAATGCAAATCTTCATGACGTATAAAGTGGTTTTGTTAAAGAAAATCTTGAAATTTTTAACAATTGTAGTTACTACATGTAGTACAAGATACGGAATAGGCAAAAACAAATTTTTAATTTCCCATCCCTGGAAAAAATTTTTAATATTTAAATTTTTAATAGACCAATGAGGCTCCCCAAAGCTCGAAATAGGTTTAATTTACAAACATTAAAAAAAAAATTGATTTTTGGTACAAATTTTGCATCGAGATATAGGTCTAAGCTTCCCAGCTCTGGAACCATACTGCGGATCTTTCTGAATTTCCATAGCACTCTATTTAAGTTCATTTCTAATCCAACGGTCCAAGAACGAAGTCTCTAGCTCTTCTGGGGGCTTAGGAAATTTCACGTACAGACGGACGAACAGACGGACATCGCTCAATCGCCATCGCTATTCATAAGGATCCAGAATATATATACTTTATGAGGTCCCATGTGCATATCGAAGAAATTACACACGGAATGACAAACCTATATATACCCTTTCACTTTTTTGTGAAGGGTATAAAATAAAAAATGATGTTATCAGTTACTTTTATATTTAAGACAACGTTTAAATTTTTTGTTTAGGAAGCTAAATGTTTGACTCTTCTTACTTCTAATACCTCTGAAAGTCTTTCAAAAATATTAAATATGTTTAATTTACAAACAAAAAGAAAAAATCCGTCTCATCTACCCCAAAAGGTTCTAATTGTCCAACCGTAGAATAGTCTTTTATATATTTGTGGTTTTTAATACCAATTTATTTCATCCAGATATATAAAGTAGGTATAATTCATCATAAAAATAAAAAATAACAAATTATATGGTTATTTTTATGAATTAAAAAATGTCGATATTGCAACCCTGAAATTGGATTTTTAATTATTTTGGTTTTTAATGCCAATTTAACTCTTCCCGAAGTATAAAAAAGATTTCATTCACACACAACCAAAATAAGGAACATATATGGCTACTTTTATGTACCAAAAAATTTCGATTTTATAACCCTGGAACCGAATTTTTAATACCAAATTAATTCTTCCTGAAGTATAAAATAGATTTAATTCACTAAAATAACAAAATTTTGAATATATGTGGGTACTTTGATGTATCAGAAATATTTCGATTTTCCAACTCTGGAAGCGAATTTTTATTTTTTCACTTTCATGCACCATAAAATATTTCAATCATGAGGTTCATGCAATTCTTAATAATGAGGTTTATTTAAAAAACACTTTAGATTTGTACCCATTTTGGTCACTTTCATGTACTGCAAAATATTGCAGTTATCCAACCCTGGAATCGAAATTTTGATTTGTTTTAATATTTGATACTAATTTTGTTGTTCCTGAATTAAAAAATAGTTTCAATTAGTAAAAAACCGACGTTAGTTGGCTTTTTGGTTACTTATATGTATAAAAAAATTTCAATTTCCCATCTCTGGGAGCGAAATGCTAGTTTCCATTACGTATAAAGTAGTTTTATTTACAAAAATCTTAAAATTAGCAACCATTTTTGTCACTTTCATGCTCTACAATACATAAATTGCATGTACCAAAAAAACTTTCAATTTCCCAGCCCTGGAATTGAAATTTAGATTTTTTTTTTTGATTTTTGATACCAATTTTGTTCTTCCTAAATTATAAGCCAGTTTTAGGTAACAAAAAAAACATCAGTTGCCTGTTTGATTACTTTCACGTATAAAATAAATGCAATTTCTCACCCCTGGAAGCAATATTTTAATTAAAACTTGTTTTTGGCCAATGCAAATCTTAATGACGTATAAAGACGTTTTGTTAAAGAAAAACTTAAAATTGTTAACAATTTTAGTTACTACATGTACTACAAAATACGGAATGGACCGAAAAAAATATGTGTGTTTCCCATCCCTGGAAAAAAATTTAAATTTTTTTAGTTTTTAATAGACCATTGAGGCTTCCCAAAGCACGAAATAGGTTTAATTTACAAACATTAAAAAAAATTGGTTTTTGGTATAAATTTTGCGTCGAGAAATAGGTGTAAGCTTCCCAGCTCTGGAACCGTACATCGGATCTTTCTGAATTCCAATACCACTCTATTTAAGTTCATTTCCAATCCAACGGTTTAAGAACGAAGTCTCTAGCTCTTCTGGGGGCTTGGGAAAACCGATGTAGTACCCTAATGTTTACATTACTTTACTTTTTATTTAATTTTTATGATGTTAATATTAAATACAACAACAACTTAAATTCAATATTAACAAATACAATAACTACCTGCTAAATATTGGAAGGGTTATTGGAAATAAGTCAAAATTGTTAGTTTTAAGAATACAGTTAAGTTGGTATAAATAAGACAACATTTTCTGAAATAAAAGATTAATTTCACTAAACAGCCTTAAATCGGCAGTTATCATATCTTGAAAGCATTCATCTGCTTTGGTTGAAAAAAAGGCATTAAACTGCCTCAACCACCATATTAACCCAGTGGCGTTTTTAAGCGCCGGCAATTGAAAATCATTAAATTTGTGTTAAACGAACTGCTTCATCCTTGCGCACATTACTTGGCTATCCTGCCTAACGACCAGGACATCCCCGTTGAGGAATATGAACCAGTTGGTGAAGCACCAGTATATACGGCCACAGCAATTCAATCAATTAAATTAGTGCTTTTTGTTTGTTATGTGGTCAAGTACGTCTATATGCCTGCATTTCATTGATTCTTACACCAAATCATCAGTAGACTTTAATCTAATTCCAAAATAACAAAACCTCTTAGCTTATACATAAAAAAAGCACTAATTTAATTGAGACAATATGTCGAATAAGCGATTTTAAAACGTTTTGTGTAGATTTTGTTTTTCATTGTGCCTTTTTTATATACTTTTATTGTTTGCAAAGGGCAGACTAATTGTATGAAGCTGGAAAAACAAAATAGATTTATATCGAATAAAATTTGTTTGCTGTGTTTTCTTGAATTTCAAATCCTATGATTTTGCTTGTGTAATTCTCCATTTATTTTTGGGAGTTTATCGAAAATTATTTAGATTTTCCAACTCTGGAAGCGAATTTTTATTTTTTTTAGCAATGCAATTGTTAGTGAGGTGTAACACAGTTTTACTTGACAAAAAAATTTAAATATTTAAACTTTTTGGTTACTCTCATGTACCATAAAATATATCATTTGTCCAACCCTGGAGTCGAAATTTTGATTTCTTAAGATTTTAAAACCAATGTTGTCTTTCCTGAATTATAAAACAGCTTTAATTAGCAAAAAGAAACAACGTCAATTGCCCTTTCGGTTACATTTATGCAGAATAAATATTTCAATTTCCCAACCCTGGAAACAAAATTTAAATTTCTTTTACCAATGCAACTCTTAATGAGGCATGAAATAGTTTTATTTAAGAAAAACTTAATATTTGTAACCATTTAGGTAATTTTTATGTACCACAAAATATTGCAGTTATTCAACTGTGGAATCTAAATTTTGAAATAGTTTTATTTAAGAAAAACTTAATATTTGTAGCCATTTAGGTCATTTTTATGTACCACAAAATATTGCAGTTACCCAACTCTGGAATCTGGATTTTGACTTTTTTTTAATTTTTGATACCAATTTTGTTTTTCCTAAATTATAAGACAGTTTTAGTTAGCAAAATACAAAAAAAAAACATCAGTTGCCTGTTTGATTACTTTAATGTATAAAAAAAAAAATTTCCCACCCCTGGAAGCAAAATTTGAATTTCAAAGAATTTTTTTTTTGCCCAATGCAAATCTTCATGACGTCTAAAGTGGTTTTTTTAAAGGAAAACTTGAAATTTTTAAAAATTTTAGTTACTACATGTACTACAAGATACGGAATAGGCAAAAACAAATTTTTAATTTCCCATCCCTGAAAATTTTTTTTTATTGTTTTAGTTTTTAATAGACCATTGAGGCTCTCCAAAGCACGAAATAGGTTTAATTTACAAACATTAAAAAAATAATTGATTTTTGGTACAAATTTTGCATCGAGAAATAGGTCTAAGCTTCCCACCTCTGGAACCATACTTCGGATCTTTCTGAATTTCAATAGCACTCTATTTAAGTTCATTTCCAATCCAACGGTCCAAGAAGGAAGTCTCTAGCTCTTCTGGGGGCTTGGGAAATTTCACGTATAGACGGACATCGCTCAATCGTCATCGCTATTCATAAGGATTCAGAATATATATACTTTATGGGGTGCCATGTGCATATCGAAGAAATTACACACGGAATGATGAACCTATATATATCCTTTCACTTTTTTGTGAAGGGTATAAAATACAAAATGATGTTATCAGTTAGTTTTATATTTAAGACAACGTTTAAATTTTTTGGTTAGGAAGTTAAATGTTTGACTCTTCTTACTTCTAATACCTATGAACGTCTTTCAAAAATGTTAAATATGTTTAATTTACAAACAAAAAAAAAATAAGTCTCATCTACCCAAAAATGTTCTAATTGTCCAACCGTAGAATAGTCTTTTAGATTTTTGTGGTTTTTAATACCAATTTATTTCTTCCTGATATATAAAGTAGGTATAATTCATCATAAAAATCAAATATAACAAATTATATGGTTATGTTTATGAATCAGAAAATGTCGATATTGCAACCCTGAAATTGGATTTTTAATTATTTTGGTTTTTAATACCAATTTAACGCTTCCCGAAGTATAAAAAAGATTTCATTCACACACAACCAAAATAAGGAGCTTATATGGCTACTTTTATGTACCAAAAAATTTCGATTTTCTAACCCTGGAACCGAATTTTTAATACCAAATTAATTCTTCCTGAAGTATAAAATAGGTTTAATTCACTAAAATAACAAAATTTTGAATTTATGTGGGTACTTTTATGTACCAGAAATATCTCGATTTTCCAACTCTGGAAGCGAATTTTTATTTTTTCACTATCATGTACCATAAAATATTTCAATCATGAGGTTCATGCAATTCTTAATAATGAGGTTTATTTAAGAAACACTTTAAATTTGTACCCATTTTGGTCACTTTCATGTACTGCAAAATATTGCAGTTATCCAACCCTGGAATCGAAATTGTGATTTGTTTTAATATTTGATACCAATTTGGTTGTTCCTGAATTAAAAAATAGTTTTAATTAGTAAAAATCCGACGTTAGTTGGCTTTTTGGTTACTTATATGTATAAAAAAATTTTAATTTCCCATCTCTGGGAGCGAAATTTTAATTTTTGTCTTCTTTCTTTACCAATGCTAGTTTCCATTACTTATAAAGTAGTTTTATTTACAAAAATCTTAAAATTAGCAACCATTTTTGTCACTTTCATGTTCTACAATACATAAATTGCATGTACCAAAAAAACTTTCAATTTCCCAGCCCTGGAATTGAAATTTAATATTTTTTTGTTTATTTTTTAAATACGACTCTTCATGAGCTATAAAGTAAGTTAAGGAAACATTTTAATATTTTAACCATTTTGGTTACTTTTAGGTATAAAAAATTTTAATTTCCCACCCCTGGAAGTGAAATTTTAATTTTTAAAATTTTTTTTTATCAATGCAAATCTTCATGAAGAATAATGTGATTTTATTTATGGAAAACTCAAAATGTATGACAATTTTGGTTATTACATGTACTACAAAATATTGCATGTACCAAAAAAACTTCAATTTTTCCACCCCTGGAAGCGACATTTTATTTTAATTTTTTATCAGTACAAGTCTCGTTGAGGTATAAAATAGTTTTATTTAAGAAAAATTTTAATTTTTTAACCATTTTGGCCACTTTCATGTACTACAAAATATTGCACTTTCCAACCCTGCATTCAAAATTTAGATTTTTTTTTTATTTTTGATACCAATTTTGTTCTTCCTAAATTATAAGCCAGTTTAAGGTAACAAAAAAACATCTGTTGCCTGTTTGATTGCTTTCACGTATAAAATAAATGTAGTTTCCCACCCCTGGAAGCAAAATTTTAATTAAAAATTTCTTTTTTTGGCCAAAGACGTTTTGTTAAAGAAAAACTTAAAATTGTTAACAATTTTAGTTACTACATGTACTACAAAATACGGAATGGACCGAAAAAAATATGTGTATTTCCCATCCCTGGAAAAAAATTTAAATTTTTTTAGTTTTTAATAGACCATTGAGGCTTCCCAAAGCACGAAATAGGTTTAATTTACAAACATTAAAAAAAATTGGTTTTTGGTATAAATTTTGCGTCGAGAAATAGGTGTAAGCTTCCCAGCTCTGGAACCGTACATCGGATCTTTCTGAATTCCAATACCACTCTATTTAAGTTCATTTCCAATCCAACGGTTTAAGAACGAAGTCTCTAGCTCTTCTGGGGGCTTGGGAAAACCGATGTAGTACCCTAATGTTTACATTACTTTACTTTTTATTTAATTTTTATGATGTTAATATTAAATACAACAACAACTTAAATTCAATATTAACAAATACAATAACTACCTGCTTAATATTGGAAGGGTTATTGGAAATAAGTCGAAATTGCTAGTTTTAAGAATACAGTTAAGTTGGTATAAATAAGACAACATTTTCTGAAATAAAAGATTAATTTCCCTAGCAGCCTTAAAACAGCAGTTATCATTTCTTGAAAGCATTCATCTGCTTTGGTTGAAAAAAAGTTAATGCCTCAACCACCATATTAACCCAGTGGCGTTTTTAAGCGCCGGCAAGTGAAAATCATTAAATTTGTGTTAAACAAACTGCTGCATCCTTGCGCACATCACTTGGCTATCCTGCCCAACGACCAGGACATCACCGTTGAGGAATATGAACCAATTGGTGAAACCAAGGAAGCACCAGTATATACGGCCACAGCAATTCAATCAATTAAACTAAGGGTTTTTCACTCAAAAAAACCAAAATTGGGAACTTATATGGAATTTATGTTAATTTTAATACTTTTATGCGCCAAAAATATTTCAATTTTCCAACTCTGGAAGCGTAATTTTATTTTTTACCAATGCAATTCTTAGTGAGGTGTAACATAGTTTTACTTGACAAAAAAATTAAAACTTTTGAACATTTTGGTCACTTTCATGTACCATAAAATATTTCATTTGTCCAACCCTGGAGTCGAAATTTAGATTTTTTAAGATTTTAATACCAATTTTGTTCTTCCTGAATTATAAAACAGCTTTAATTAGCAATAAGAAACAACGACAATTCCCTTTTTGGTAACTTTTATGCAGAATAAATATATCAATTTCCCAACCCTGGAAACGAAATTTAAATTTTTTTACCACTGCAACTCTTAATGAGGCATGAAATAGTTTTATTTAAGAAAAACTTTATATATGTAACAATTTAGGTAATATTTATGTACCATAAAATATTGCTGTTATCCAACTCTGGATTCTAAATTTTTATTTTTTTTGGTTTTTGATATAAATTTTCTTTTTCCTGAACTAAAAAATAGTTTCAATTAGTAAAAAAAAACAAGTTAAATTGCCTTTTTGGTTACTTTTATGTAAAAAAAAATCAATTTCCCAACCTTGGAAGTGAAATTTAAATTTTTTAAAATTTTCTTTATAAATGCAAATCTTCATGAGGTATAAAGTAGTTTTGTTTAAGAAAAACGCGAATTTTTAAACCATTTTGGTTATTACATGTACTACAAAATATTGCATGTACCAAAAAAAATTAATTTTTCCAACCCTGGAAACGAAATTTTAATTTTTTTTATATATTTTTATCCGTGTAACGTGTATAAAGTAGTTTTATTTAAGAAAAATTTCAAACTTTTTACCATTTTGGTAACTTTCATGTACCATAAAATATTGCACTTGTCCATCCCTGGATTCGAAATTTTATTTTTTATTTTTAAATGTTTGATACCAAATTTGTTCTTCTTAAATTATAAGACAGTTTTAGTTATCAAAAACAAAAAAAAAATAACAACATCAGTTGCCTGTTTGATTACTTTCATGTATAAAAAAAATTCTATTTCCCATCCCAGGAAGCAAAATTTGAATTTAAGATTTTCTTTTCTTTTTGCCAATGCAAATCTTCATGACGTATAAAGAGGTTTTGTTAAAGAAAAACTTAACATTTTTAACAATTTTAGTTACTACATGTACTAAAAGATACGGAATGGGCCGAAAAAAAAAATTTGATTTCCCATCCCTGAAAATTTTTTTTTATTTTTTTAGTTTTTAATACACCATTGAGGCTCCCTAAAGCACGAAATAGGTTTAATTTACAAACATTAAAAAAAATAATTGATTTTTGGTATAAATTTTGCGTCGAGAAATAGGTGCAAGCTTCCCAGCTCTGGAACCATAGTTCGGATCTATCTGAATTTTAATACCACTCTATTTAAGTTCATTTCCAATCCAACGGTCTAAGAATGAAACCTCTATCTCTGCTGGGGGCTTGGCAAGACCTGTTTGATTACTTTCACTTATAAAAACAATGCAATTTCCCAACCCTGGAAGCAAAATTTGAATTTAAAAACAAAAATTTTTTTTTGCCAATGCAAATCTCTATGACGAATAAAGTGGTTTTGTTAAAGAAAAACTTAAAATTTTTAACAATTTTAGTTATTACATGTACTACAAAATACGGAATAGGCCGAAAAAAAATTTAATTTCCCATCCCTGGAAAATTTTTTTTATTTTTTTAGTTTTTAATAGACCATTGAGGCTCCCTAAAGCACGAAATAGGTTTAATTTACAAACATTAAAAAAAATAATTGATTTTTGGTATAAATTTTGCGTCGAGAAATAGGTGTAAGCTTCCCAGCTCTGGAACCATACTTATGAAATACCTACACTACAATATATATTTAAAAAAATATATATATTATTACAAACATTTTACAAATACTTAATCTATTCTTACAAACAATTGAAAACAAAAAACTAAAAAGTACAAAACGCAAAGAAGGAAACTAAGCGAATTAATGACAGCTGTGAATGATTGACAGCACAACATCCCTGTCTTAGTAAAGCAAAATTTTTTACTCGTAATATTAACAATAGATGGCACCACTAATTTTGTTTAAATCAGGTGTTGCCATATAATTATAATATTATGAAATTTTAAATTGTTAGTTTTATCAACGGTCTTAAGTTCGAATCTGCAAGACTGCCAACCTTTTTTATACCCTTCACAAAAAAGTGAAAGGGTATATATAGGTTTGTCATTCCGTGTGTTATTTCTTCGATATGCACATGGGACCCCATAAAGTATATATATTCTGGATCCTTATGAATAGCGATGACGAATGAGCGATGTCCGTCTGTCCGTCCGTCTGTACGTGAAATCGGTTTTCCCAAGCCCCCAGAAGAGCTAGAGACTTCGTTCTTGGACCGTTGGATTGGAAATGAACTTAAATAGGCTGCTATTGAAAGTCAGAAAGATCCAAAGTATGGTTCCATAGCTGGGAAGCTTAAAAATTTATACCAAAAATCAATTATTTTTTTAATGTTTGTAAATTAAACCTATTTCGTGCTTTAGGGAGCCTCAATGGTCTATTAAAAACTAAAAAAATAAAATTTTTTTTCCAGGGATGGGAAATTAAAATTTTTTTTTCGGCCTATTCCGTATTTTGTAGTACATGTAATAACTAAAATTGTTAAAAATTTAAAGTTTTTCTTTAACAAAACCACTTTATTCGTCATAGAGATTTGCTTTGGCAAAAAAAATTTTTGTTTTTAAATTCAAATTTTGCTTCCAGGGTTGGGAAATTGCATTGTTTTTATAAGTGAAAGTAATCAAACAGGTCTTGCCAAGCCCCCAGCAGAGATAGATGCTTCATTCTTGGGCCGTTGGATTGGAAATGAACTTAAATAGAGCGGTATTAAAATTCAGATAGATCCGAACTATGGTTCCAGAGCTGGGAAGCTTGCACCTATTTCTCGACGCAAAATTTATACCAAAAATCAATTATTTTTTTTAATGTTTGTAAATTAAACCTATTACGTGCTTTAGGGAGCCTCAATGGTGTATTAAAAACGAAAAAAAAAAAAAAAATTTCAGGGATGGGAAATCAAATTTTTTTTTTCGGCCCATTCCGTATCTTTTAGCACATGTAGTAACTAAAATTGTTAAAAATGTTAAGTTTTTCTTTAACAAAACCTCTTTATACGTCATGAAGATTTGCATTGGCAAAAAGAAAAGAAAATTTTAAATTCAAATTTTGCTTCCTGGGATGGGAAATTGAATTTTTTTTATACATGAAAGTAATCAAACCGGCAACTGATGTTGTTATTTTTTTTTTGTTTTTGATTACTAAAACTGTCATATAATTTAAGAAGAACAAAATTGGTATCAAAAATTTAAAAATAAAAAATAAAATTTCGAATCCAGGGATGGACAAGTGCAATATTTTATGGTACATGAAAGTTACCAAAATGGTAAAAAGTTTGAAATTTTTCTTAAATAAAACTACTTTATACCTCAAAAAGCGTTACACGGATAAAAAATATAAAAAAAAAATAAAATTTCGTTTCCAGGGTTGGAAAAATTAATTTTTTTTTGGTACATGCAAAATTTTGTAGTACATGTAATAACCAAAATGGCTTAAAAATTCGGGTTTTTCTTAAACAAAACTACTTTATACCTCATGAAGATTTGCATTTATAAAGAAAATTTTAAAAAATTTAAATTTCACTTCCAAGGTTGGGAACTTGATTTTTTTTTTACATAAAAGTAACCAAAAAGGCAATTGAACTTGTTTTTTTTTACTAATTGAAACTATTTTTTAGTTCAGGAAAAAGAAAATTTATATCAAAAACCAAAAAAATCAAAATTTAGAATCCAGAGTTGGATAACTGCAATATTTTATGGTACATAAATATTACCTAAATTGTTACATATATAAAGTTTTTCTTAAATAGAACTATTTCATGCCTCATTAAGAGTTGCAGTGGTAAAAAAAATTAAATTTCGTTTCCAGGGTTGGGAAATTGAAATATTTATTCTGCATAAAAGTTACCAAAAAGGCAATTGTCGTTGTTTCTTATTGCTAATTAAAGCTGTTTTATAATTCAGGAAGAACAAAATTGGTATTAAAATCTTAAAAAAATCTAAATTTCGACTCCAGGGTTGGACAAATGAAATATTTTATGGCACATGAAAGTGACCAAAATGTTTAAAAGTTTTAATTTTTTTGTCAAGTAAAACTATGTTACACCTCACTAAGAATTGCATTGGTAAAAAATAAAATTACGCTTCCAGAGTTGGAAAATTGAAATATTTTTGGCACATAAAAGTATTAAAATTAACATAAATTCCATATAAGATCCCAATTTTGGTTTTTTTGAGTGAGTTAAACATATTTTATGTTTCGCTAAGAATTAAACTGGTAATAAACATTTTAAAAACTAAAAATTCGGTTCCAGGGTTGGAAAATCGACATTTTCTGATTCATAAAAGTAGCCATTTTATTTGTTATTTTTGATTTTTATGATGAATTATACCTACATATTATATCAGAAAGAAGTAAACTGGTATTAAAAACCAACAAAATCTAAAAGACGATTCTACGGTTGGACAATTAGAACTTTTTGGGGTACATAGAACAGATTTTTTCTTTTTGTTTGTAAATTAAATATATATAATATTTTTGAAAAACGTTCAGAGGTATTATATATAAGAAAAGCCAAACATTTAGCTTCCTAGCCGAAGAATTTAAACGTTTTCTTATATATAAAAGTAACCGATAACATCATTTTGATTTTTTTAATTAAACCTACTTTCTGTTTTGGCAAGAAAGATAGAAAGAAAGAAGAATTACATCTGTGAATGGTATTTAAGATTCGGCACAGCCGAATATAGCACTTTTACTTGTTTATTATATTATTAATAAATGAATATGTTCAAATTCTATTTTACTAATTTATATTAAGATTGGAATATTAAGAATATTTTTCAATAATCATCAAACCAGCAGAACGGATCAGTACTGATTTCGAGGCCGCTACGCCATCTCATCAGCGTTCTTTGTTAAATTTTTTCCACTTTTGCAAGTGGTGCTAGTTAGTAGGAATATCAACTATTTAACCAATATTTTAACGAAAATTGAATATGAGAAGTTATCACTTTCATATTTTTAAGTTATTACATTTTTGGTTAGTACGAAATTCCCCAACCCTGACGATTAATATTCCCAATATTCCATGTATCTCTTTCGCTTTTTCCAGAGCCATCGGCTGCTGATAACTAAAGCTGCTTTGTTATTTATGTTCAAGTAATTGAATTTAGTTGTCAATTTACGATGAACAAGTGCGCGTGCCCCCGCAATGTTTTAAATTATGTATGAATTTTTATTAGTCGAACTTTCTTATGTAAATTGTTAATTTTATCAACGGGCTTAAGTTTGAATCTGCAAGACTGCAAACCATTTTTTATTATGTTATTAATAAATGAATTTGTTCAAATTCTATTTTATTAATTTATATTAAGATTGGAATATTAAGAATATTTTTCAATAATCATCAAACCAGCAGAACGGATCAGTACTGATTTCGAGGCCGCTACGCCATCTCATCAGCGTTCCTTGTTACATTTTTTCTACTTTTGCAAGTGGTGCTAGTTAGTAGGAATATAAACTATTTAACCAATATTTTAACGAAAATTGAATATGAGAAGTTATCACATTCATATTTTTAAGTTATTACATTTTTGGTTAGTACGAAATTCCCCAACCCTGACGATTAATATTCCCAATATTCCATGTATCTCTTTCGCTTTTTCCAGAGCCATCGGCTGCTGATAACTAAAGCTTCTTTGTTATTTATGTCCAAGTAATTGAATTTAGTTGTCAATTTACAATGAACAAGGGCGCGTGCCCCCGCAATGTTTTAAAATTATGTATGAATTTTTATTAGTCGAACTTTCTTATGTAAATTGTTAATTTTATCAATTGTTAATTTTATCAACGGGCTTAAGTTTGAATCTGCAAGACTGCAAACCATTTTTTATTATTTTATTAATAAATGAATTTGTTCAAATTCTATTTTATTAATTTATATTAAGATTGGAATATTAAGAATATTTTTCAATAATCATCAAACCAGCTCATCAGCGTTCATTGTTAAATTTT
>OX637534.1:47902822-48145322 GCA_951800035.1 Linnaemya tessellans
GAATAAAACGCGCCCTCTGTACGCCAACATCGAACACACAGCACAGCTGTGATCTATACACCATATCTACCACGGGGAATACAACACTCGATGTGAGTTTGTGTATGCACACAGCTGGTGGGTATAAAAGACGGGTACGTAATGAATACAAGTCAGTCTGCTGGCAGCTCGCTTAGAGGTAAGAACTCACTTTGGTTGTGCGGGATATAGCCTATCAAGTGTGTGTGATTAAAACTAACGAGCTTTCCGAACCGTGCGAGGAGCTTGTTCTTGCATAGTTTCCAGACTCTACTGGTGTACTTACTCCACTGCCAGTCGGTCGTCCCCAGGAAGTGTAGTGGATCCGTACGGGAGCTTGTTCCTATGGCTGATACTACCGAGTGGCTACGTCTGGGTCGCCATCAGAGTGAGTGATACACCTGTACGGGAGCTTGTTCCTACAGGTGTCTATCTCCTCCAGCAGGCGACCTACATCAGGCGGCGTCTATCATCCTCGTCAGGCGACGTGTACAGCTACATCAGGCGACTTCTATCACCTGCACCAGGCGGCGTCTATCATCCACGTCAGGCGACGTGTACAGCGCTTACAGCAGGCGGCGTCTATAATACACGTCAGGCGACGTGTATAACCTGCACCAGGCGGCGTCTATCATCCACGTCAGGCGACGTGTCCCGCTACATCAGGCGACTTCTATCACCTGCACCAGGCGGCGTCTATCAGCTACATCAGGCGACTTCTATCACCTGCACCAGGCGGCGTCTATCAGCTACATCAGGCGACTTCTATCAGCTACATCAGGCGGCGTCTATCAGCCACGTCAGGCGACGTGTACAGCTACATCAGGCGACTTCTATCACCTGCACCAGGTGGCGTCTATCATCCTCGTCAGGCGACGCGTACCACCTACATCAGACGACGTCTGTCACACATCAGGCGACTTCCAACAACTACATCAGGCGACTTCTGTCATTCACGTTTGGCCACCACAGTCGGCGTTACTTCGAGCCGTCACCCTCTCTAAACTACTAAACAATAAAGATTATAACGTGCCGAGAAAGCAGAGTGTCTTATTTCTCACTTAACAAACCCACGACCCTGGAGCCCGCTGAGACTATCCTAGCAACCAGCGGGAAACGTGTCGTTACATTGGCGCCCGAGCAGGGACATTTTTGTCCACAAAAACAAAAAAAAAATAAATAAATATATATATATAAATAAAAAAAAATATATATATAAAAATAATAATAATTAAAAATTAAAATATACTAGACAAACAAATATAAATTCTCTCACGCGATGTTGAGAACGACGTGGGTCTACTCCCTGAAGAAAGAGGAGCTGACCAACTATTTGCTGGAGTTCGAACAGGCCACAACGGGAACGGTAGAAGAACTCCGGAAAAGATTCGCCAAGTTTCTGATAGCCGACCATGCACCAGAAATTATGAACAAATTACTAGTACTCCAGGCCCAACACGAGAAGATTTCTTCATCACCTAGCGCCAGTTTGTTTGTGCCAGCAGTAGATGTCGAGCCAGCCAAGCCCCCGCTACTAACGTCAACAGAGGCCACGCCGGAACCATCAACTCATAGATTAAGCGAGGGTAGGATGCTCATTATCGACCTAGTACGTAAATGGGGTCTTAAATATGATGGTGGAAAGGATCCGCTAGGCTTCATCGAGCGGGTCGAGGAATTGTCAGGTATGAACCAGATTGAATTAAACGATGTACTTAAAGTCATATCTGAGTTTTTCCGAGACAAAGCACTTAGCTGGTTCCGCAACAACAACAAACATTGGAGCCAATGGCCACTATTTAAGAAGGATTTCTGTGATTTTTTCCTACCCCCGCGTTACTTTGAGAAGCTGGAGGACGAAATCCGGAAACGCAGCCAACGGCCAAAAGAGCCTTTTAAAGAGTACGTGCTGAACATACAAGACCTTATGAGGCACACGGACTTAGACACCACCCAAAAGTTAGAAAGAATCTACAGAAATGCATTGCCGGACTACCAGTGGTACATCCGCCGTCGAGACTTCCAGTCGTTAGAGGAGCTGATACAACTAGCCGCAGATCTGGAGACGATCCCTAACAATCCCTCTCAAAACCGGGGGGAGCACCACCGCATGGTATCCACCGAGCTGTCAGTGACAACACCGGCACGTCCCACAAGAACACCAGCAAAAGCTAACAAGACCGGCCTCGCTTGGGGCGCAGAGAAGCTAACAGCCACAATATTATTGGAAGGAAAACTGATCACCGCGATTATCGATACCGGTGCCACCCGGAGTTTCATCGCGCCTACGCTCGTCCAACAGTTGAGCCCTCAGGTGCAGTACGTACCCATTGACGTCGACGTCATACTAGCCAACGGGTCGAAGCAAGTAATCAAGCAAGCCGTAAGATATCGTGTCTGCCTGGGCAAGAAAACGACGGAACACGAATTTCTCATCATGAGCCCAGCCACAGAAAGTATCATTCTAGGTATGGATTTTCTACGTAGCGTCAACACCACCATCACATGTGCTGGGATAGTCACCAAGTCAAACCGACGGAACGCCAGAGGCCCGCGCCGAGGGAAACGAAGAAGCAAGGTAAGCAAGAAACCCACTGCGCACATATTTACAGTGCATACCCCGCAGGAAGATATGACACAGAAGATCACGCAGTTCTTGGCCGCCGAGCTCCCGAAATTTGAAAGCATCACCGGGGTGTCGACCGCGGGTACGCATTCCATCATAATGAAGGACGACCGACCTATCAAGTTAAGATACGCCCAACGGAATCCCGCTATGCAAGCCATAATTGACGCAGAAGTGAACAACCTCTTAGAGCGGGGCTGCATAGAGCCGTCCCATAGCCCTTACAGCTTCCCAATCACGCTGGTGAAGAAGAAGAATGGAGCATGGAGAACGTGCATGGATTTCCGCCAACTAAACGCTAGATCAGTCCTGGACGCCTACCCTTTGCCCCGAATCGATACGATCCTCAATCGATTACGAGATGCCAAATTTATAAGCAGCCTCGATCTCAAGGATGGGTACTGGCAAATCCCCTTGGCCGAGGAGAGCAGAAAATATACTGCCTTCGCCGTCAGCGGAAGAGGGTTATATCAATGGCGGGTCATGCCCTTCGGTCTACATTCGGCCCCAGCAACATTCCAACGAGCCTTAGATAGTGTAATCGGGCCCGAGATGGAACCACACGCGTTCGCCTACTTGGACGACATCATTGTAATTGGCAAGACACTCGAAGAACACATCAACAATCTAAGGGAGGTATTTCGCCGGCTACGAGCGGCTAACCTACGTATCAACATCGACAAATGCGAATTCTTCCGACGTGAGACCAGGTACCTGGGTCATTTGGTGACTCAAGATGGCATAAAAACCGACCCGGAGAAGGTAGCGGCCATAGCCCAGATGCACCCGCCCACGAATGTGAAGGAAACGCGCCAATTTTTAGGAGTCACCTCGTGGTATCGGCGCTTCGTGCCAAACTTCACCGAAATCGCACATCCTTTGACACAACTGCTAAAGAAGGGACGCCACTGGAAGTGGGGTGCTGAACAGCAACAGGTGTTTGAACATCTGAAGGAACAACTCATCCAGTCACCCGTATTAGCCTGCCCCGACTTCTCGCGTGAGTTCGTGTTACAAACCGATGCCAGTGCCGTGGGAGTGGGAGCCGTTTTGACGCAGGATGTGGACGGCGCCGAGCACGTAATTGCGTATGCCAGCCGACGCCTTAATGAGGCAGAGAAAAACTACTCGGCTACCGAGAAGGAGTGTCTCGCAATCGTCTGGGGCATCCGCAAACTGCGACATTATCTAGAAGGCTATGAATTCAAGATCATCACGGACCACCTCGCACTAAAGTGGTTAAACTCGATTGAAAATCTCACAGGAAGGCTTGCATGATGGGCACTCGAACTGCAGCAATATAAGTTCTCGATACACTACCGAAAGGGGAAACAAAATGTAGTGGCGGACGCGCTCTCACGACAACCTCGAGAAGACCTAAACTACGTAAATGTGCAGACGGCATCCAATTGTAAATGGCTGGAACAGAAGATGAGCACGGTGCGGAAAAACCCCGAGGAGTGGCCGGACTACACCATCATAAACCAGCAACTATACCGCAACCTGGGAAAAGAAATCAACGAAAAGGACAGCACACCCTGGAAACTATGTGTAGCTACGCCGCTGAGGCCACGGGTACTACAGGAGGCACACGACCACATCACCGGCGGCCACCTCGGGATCCGGAAGACGCTTCATAAGATTAGCAGTCGATATTACTGGCCCGGGATGGCGAAGGATGTCAGTCTCTATGTTCGCAGATGCGAATCGTGTCAGAGACATAAGGTGCTACAACAGAAATCGGCTGGAGAAATGCTCACCCACATCCCCGAGGAGCCGTGGGCCCGCGTGTGCGCCGACTTTGTTGGACCATTGCCCCGAACTAAACGTGGACACACCATCCTGCTCGTATTGTTCGACAATTTTTCCAAATGGTGTGAACTGGTCCCGTTGCGAACAGCTACTGCCGAGGGAGCAGTCCGGGCACTGCGGGAACGGATTGTTAGTCGTTATGGTGTGCCAAAGATGATTATAACCGATAATGGGACCCAGTTTACATCGCACATATTCCGAAAATATCTCAAGGAGCAGGGGGTGAAGCAGCAATTCACGGCCCCGTATACCCCGCAAGAGAATCCCACGGAGAGGGCGAACCGCACCATCAAGACCATCATCGCACAGTTCTCAGAACACAATCACACTACCTGGGACGAGCTGCTCCCAGAAATGATGTTGGCCATAAACACCAGTAGATCGGAGTCAACGGGGTACACCCCAGCCTACCTGACTCAAGGTCGTGAGCCGCGACTGCCAAACGCGTTATACGACGCAGTAACCACGGGAACCGGCGCACGTCCAGTACCAGCGGAGAAGCGGGCACAAGAAATGCAAGAGATTTTTAAGATCGTCCATAAGAACCTACAGCGGGCTGCCCGCCAACAACAGCATTATTACAATTTACGCCGCCGGCGGTAGCAACCGACAATCGGCGATCGCGTCTGGGTGCGGCAACACCCGCTGTCTAAGGCAGTGGAAAACTTCGCCTCTAAGCTGGCCCCAAGATATGCGGGACCCTATGTGGTCAAGGGGTGCGTGTCACCAGTCATTGTAGAGATTGCTACAGCAGACGGGAAAGACCGACGCACCGCACATATTAGTGAACTCAAACCCTGTCATTCGTCCTCTAACTAATTGCGTTTTCTCTTCTCTTTGGTCTCCTAGATTACTTGCAAGGTAGCAACGAAGTCCACACAAAGAATGGGCAGTGAGAAGGAAAAGTTCAAGGCTTCCCGGGAAAAATTCCGGCGTACTCTGGAGAGAGAACAGGCAAAGGGGAGGAGAACCATCTTCATCGAAGATGATGACATCCCCAGCACCAGCAGAGGATGCCGAAGACCGCCGAGGGGCTCGCAAACCCATAACCGCAACACCCCAAGACGCAAAAGGTCACGCAGTCCCCCAACGGGCAAGTCCAATGAAAGAAGGAAGGAATTCTGCTGTCGGACGACGACGAGGCAAGTTACTAGACAACCACAAGCAGCACAAGAAGACCACTATGCCACTACACATCATAAAACTGGACCCAGGAGCCGAACAAGGGCCCCTACGCCTAAACTAACCGATGCTGAAAAACCCCGGCGACCAAAGGTCGATGTATCAACTCCGGCACCGGAAGAAATTATCACCCTGGATAGCGATAGCGAAATAGCACCCTCCTGCCATGAGGCCAGTGAGCCCGACGACCCCAGGGAGATGTCCGCCACCATCGACGAACCACCAACGGTAGACGACGAGTTACTAGACGAAATCTACCGTGCGTTTTTTGGGTTCGAAGACCGGACTCTCATGCCACGTCCACCATCACCACCGTCCCTGGGACCCGACAGCTCCCCGTCCTCGCTGGATTGGGAGAGCGAAAACTTTCGGCCACCCACACCGCCGATAAGACTGGGATTAGGCTCCATACAAATGAAAGACAACAGATATCGCCATAAGGGGTTCCGATGCTATTAACGGACCTGCACGGTTAGGCTACTAATCCCCGAACGCCACCCCACTCCAGCGGTCGAAGGGCCACCCGCACACGAACCAGTCACAACCCAAGATGCTAAGGGATACGAGTCGCCCATTGCAGCCGAGAGCCAAAGCACGATCCCGATCACGCCAGGCCGAGGGTGGCTACAGTCGTGGACCGGGACGGATGACGCAATTACCAACAGCCCACCGACCGATCGATGCCGCACACCAACGCAATCCTCCTCATCGCAATGCATACCGTCATCACCAGCTACACCAGGAAACCCTACGCCAGCGGTGTCCCCCATAACGACCACGCCCACATCACCAGCCACGTCGAATTCGTCGGCCGGAACGGCGCACACGCCCCCCAGACAAATTGCCAGGGTACCACCCACAATCATATCGCCAGCGAGTCATCACGCCCGAACCCCTCCGTTGCCTCTACACCCCCACGAAATATCGCTAGCACAAGCCCCGGAGGAGTTGCGCCAGGAAATCACAAAGCGATTCACCTCAGCCCCGACGCAATGGCGAGTTCGCACCATAGTCGAAGTGCAAGGCCAGAAGTACCGGGTGAACGTGTTGCGGAACAAAGAGGTGCGCATACAATGGTTGCGTCCTTAACTGGCCCGACGGGAGGGGATAGTGTAACGGGGAAAGTCAACACGCTCGTTTTCCCCCCCACATAAAGGAAGTCACAGGTCACGAAGACTGTTTTTGTTAGTAGGAAAAGAATATTTTGTTAATTGAAAGAATGAATTGTTATTAGATTGTTTTTGTTAGTATTAAAAGAATATTATTTTGTTATTATTGAAGGAATTTCTTATGTTATTACATATTGTTTTCTTTATGGTTTACTTAATTTCACTTGTTAGGTTAATAAGTTGAATTTCGTTACTTTAATACCATTAGTATAGTTAGCTAGTAAGTCACAAATCTTAAATTGAATTATAACGAACATTAACGGCCAGAAGTAACGCCCCCTGTACGCCAACATCATGTATTACACCCAGCACAGCTGTGATCTACCCACCACGACGAATAAAACGCGCCCTCTGTACGCCAACATCGAACACACAGCACAGCTGTGATCTATACACCATATCTACCACGGGGAATACAACACTCGATGTGAGTTTGTGTATGCACACAGCTGGTGGGTATAAAAGACGGGTACGTAATGAATACAAGTCAGTCTGCTGGCAGCTCGCTTAGAGGTAAGAACTCACTTTGGTTGTGCGGGATATAGCCTATCAAGTGTGTGTGATTAAAACTAACGAGCTTTCCGAACCGTGCGAGGAGCTTGTTCTTGCATAGTTTCCAGACTCTACTGGTGTACTTACTCCACTGCCAGTCGGTCGTCCCCAGGAAGTGTAGTGGATCCGTACGGGAGCTTGTTCCTATGGCTGATACTACCGAGTGGCTACGTCTGGGTCGCCATCAGAGTGAGTGATACACCTGTACGGGAGCTTGTTCCTACAGGTGTCTATCTCCTCCAGCAGGCGACCTACATCAGGCGGCGTCTATCATCCTCGTCAGGCGACGTGTACAGCTACATCAGGCGACTTCTATCACCTGCACCAGGCGGCGTCTATCATCCACGTCAGGCGACGTGTACAGCGCTTACAGCAGGCGGCGTCTATAATACACGTCAGGCGACGTGTATAACCTGCACCAGGCGGCGTCTATCATCCACGTCAGGCGACGTGTCCCGCTACATCAGGCGACTTCTATCACCTGCACCAGGCGGCGTCTATCAGCTACATCAGGCGACTTCTATCACCTGCACCAGGCGGCGTCTATCAGCTACATCAGGCGACTTCTATCAGCTACATCAGGCGGCGTCTATCAGCCACGTCAGGCGACGTGTACAGCTACATCAGGCGACTTCTATCACCTGCACCAGGTGGCGTCTATCATCCTCGTCAGGCGACGCGTACCACCTACATCAGACGACGTCTGTCACACATCAGGCGACTTCCAACAACTACATCAGGCGACTTCTGTCATTCACGTTTGGCCACCACAGTCGGCGTTACTTCGAGCCGTCACCCTCTCTAAACTACTAAACAATAAAGATTATAACGTGCCGAGAAAGCAGAGTGTCTTATTTCTCACTTAACAAACCCACGACCCTGGAGCCCGCTGAGACTATCCTAGCAACCAGCGGGAAACGTGTCGTTACAATAGAAAGAAAATTTTTGGAGTCTGTACAGATGGGGCAAATGTAAAAACACGAAGGCTTCATAGATTATCTAAAAAAACCAAATTTCAGTTTTAAGCTTTCACTGCATTATTCACCAGGCCGCTCTTGCATCCAAATTTTTATCTAATCATGCCAGTCTGAAGACTGCAGAGTCTATAATTAATAAAATAAGAGGAGGGCATCATGCACTTACTCACAGAAAGTTTGTTAATTTTTTAACAAGCAAAAACAGCGCATATAATGACTTTAAAATGTATACTGAAGTCCGCTGGCTTAGCCGTGGTGATTGTCTAAATAGGTTATTTAACTTGAGGGAAGATGTGCTGCAGTTCTTAGAAACTGAAAATATAGCCGACTGGGCAATACAGGCTTTAAAAGATAAAAAATTTATTTTAGATTTAGCATTTTTGGCCGATATAACCACTTTTCTGAATGACTTTAATTTAGAACTGCAAGGAAAAGAAAATAACTTGTGTGATCTCTCTAAAATTCTATCTAATTTTAAAACAAAAATATTTTTACTCATCTCTGAAGTTCAAGCTGGTGACTTTTCAAGTTTTCCAAAAACTTCTCTAATATATGTCAAACAGGACGATGGCACAACATTTGAATATACAGCAGTACTTGAAAAAAATTTTTATAACTTTAAGGACAGATTTGTAGATTTTGAAAATATACAGCAATTTATTGATCTTTTTGAAACCCCTTTTAACTGCGATATTACCAAGTATGAGTTTGATATACAATCTGAACATTTGATAACAAAGAAGACATTGCATGTTGTGCTATGAAATGTTTAACTCTGTGTTATTACGATGTTTGGTGAACAGGATCGGCGACGGTTTTTGTCTCGTGCCGAAAGAAGACTTTCCATAGATTTTTTTATAGACTCTTCCTCAGAAGTCCATATGTTTTTACTGGCGGAGCTTAGCTCTTTTTCTGAATTACATCGGATTGGAATACTCATACAATATTTTTTCTTTTTTTATGTTTAAAAATAAATGTTTGAAAAAAAATTCTTAGAATTTCACTTTTTATGTCTTTTTTATTTTCTACCTATTACGGTTTATTCAGGTTTTTTTTATTAAAGTTTTTTTCCACCTGTTACGCTTTATTCAGCCGCACTAAAAATAACACGTCCGTACTAAACTATTATAACGTATTTATGCAATTTATACAATAAAAATACGTATCTGTTTAATTGGAAAAGGGTAAAATAATTCTTAAATAAATTATATTTGAAATGATTCACTTTGTGTTTGTTGGGTAACTCTCTCTCACAATACAACCTCATTTTTAGTTTTGTTTACCCCTGCTTTAGAAAAAAATATACAGAACAATAATACCAACATTTTTAGGATTGATCGTCGAACCAATCAGAACAATTCAAATAGGAATGACAACAACTTTAGGAGATGTTATATACACCACAACAACAGCCAATTCTACAACCGACACAGAAATAGTAATAGCAATAACCAACACTCTAATAGAAATTTTAGTATTTAAGTTCATTTCCAATCCAACGGTCCAAGAAGGAAGTCTCTAGCTCTTCTGGGGGCTTGGGAAATTTCACGTATAGACGGACATCGCTCAATCGTCATCGCTATTCATAAGGATCCAGAATATATATACTTTATGGGGTCCCATGTGCATATCGAAGAAATTACACACGGAATGACAAACCTATATATATCCTTTCACTTTTTTGTGAAGGGTATAAAATACAAAATGATGTTATCAGTTACTTTTATATTTAAGACAACGTTTAAATTTTTTGGTTAGGAAGCTAAATGTTTGACTCTTCTTACTTCTAATACCTCTGAACGTCTTTCAAAAATATTAAATATGTTTAATTTACAAACAAAAAGAAAAAATCAGTCTCATCTACCCCAAAATGTTCTAATTGTCCACCACCGTAGAATAGTCTTTTAGATTTTTGTGGTTTTTAATACCAATTTATTTCTTCCTGATATAGTAGGTATAATTCATCATAAAAATCAAAAATAACAAATTATATGGTTATGTTTATGAATCAGAAAATGGTGATATTGCAACCCTGAAATTGGATTTTTAATTATTTTGGTTTTTAATACCAATTTAACTCTTTCCGAAGTATAAAAAAGATTTCATTCACACACAACCAAAATAAGGAACTTATATGGCTACTTTTATGTACCAAAAAATTTCGATTTTCTAACCCTGTAACCGAATTTTTAATATCAAATTAATTCTTCCTGAAGTATAAAATAGGTTTAATTCACTAAAATAACAAAATTTTGAATTAATGTGGGTACTTTGATGTACCAGAAATATCTCGATTTTCCAACTCTGGAAGCGAATTTTTATTTTTATACCCTCCAAAAAAGAATTTAGAGGGTATATTCACTTTGTCATTCCGTTTGTAACGCATCGAAATATCCATCTCAGACCCCATCAAGTATATATATTCTTGATCAGTGATGAAATCTAAGACGAACTGAGCATGTCCGTCCGTCCGTCTGTGGAAATCACGATTCAGTCCAAACGAAAAGAGCTAGACGCTTGAAATTTGGCATAAATATACTTTGAAACTTAGAGCAGGTTAGGTTCGAAGATGGGCTAAATCGGGCAAGAGGGAAAAAGTTCCCCTAAGAAGAACTAAACCAACCCACAAAAAACAACATAATTTTTTAAGTTTTTTGGTTATTTTGTTAAGCAAATGATATATTTTTATGTCAAATACGGTCCAACGCCTTAAACTTGGAGCCATTAAATAAAATAAAAATATTTTTTGACCCCGCCCACTTTAGTGGGCGTTATTATAGGCAAAAATAGCATAAAAATTTAACAAATTGTTTTACTTAAGCCTACATTCCTTAAAAATAACACTTTTAAGCTTTAATGACGAAGCTGAGACGAAACCTGGTACTACTCTGCCCTACCCCCTCCTTCCCCTTCCCCCCCTAAATGACCCTACCAAAAAAAAATTTTTTTTTTAAATTTTGTATATAATCATCCCAAGCATTTATCTTAAGAGTTTTATGACTAATGATTTCTGCCCTACCTCCCCTCCCACCTCTTCCTTTGTCCACTAAATGACCCTACCAAAAAAAAAATGTTTTTTTAAATTTTGTATATAATCATCCCAAGCATTTATCTTTAGAGTTTTATGACTGCCTGTTGCTGCCCTACCCCCACCTCTTCCTTTGTCCCCTAAATGACCCTACCAAAAAAAAATGTTTTTATTAAATTTTGTATATAATCATCCCAAGCATTTATCTTTAGAGTTTTATGACTGCCGATTTCTGCCCTGCCCCCCCCCCCCCCCTTCTTCCTTTGTCCCCTAAAATGACCCTACCAAAAAAAAAATTTTTTTTTTAAATTTTGTATATAATCATCCCAAGCATTTATCTTTAGAGTTTTATGACTGCCTGTTGCTGCCCTACCCCCTCCTCTCCCTTTGCCCGCTAAATGACCCTATTAAAAATAAATATAATTTTATTTTTATTTTGTGTATAATCATCCCAAGCATTTATTTTTACAGTTTTATGTGTATCTGTTTCTGCCCTACCCTCTCTCCTCCTTTGCCCTTTAAATGACCCTATCAAAAAAAAGAAATTTTAATTTTGTATATAATTATCCCAAGCATTTATTTTTAGAGTTTTTTGACAAAGGTGAAATGTTTCCCCCACAGCCCTTGCCAGAGCGACCCCGCCAAAATACAGTTTTTATAGCCTCCAAAGAGAATTGTGATGAAGTCTAAGACGGTCTAGCAATGCCCATACGTTCGTCTTTGGAAAACATGATATTGTATATATTTGAACCCCGACCCGTTTAGTGGGCGTTGACGTACGATATTATATAAAGGAACTCTGTCCCACGAAGTTAAACATTTCAAATTCGCTTACTAAATATTTGGAGGGTATTTAAGATTCGACCCGGTCGAATATAACGTTTTTACTTGTTTCACTTTCATGTACCATAAAATATTTCAATAATGAGGTTCATGCAATTCTTAATAATAAGGTTTATTTAAGAAACACTTTAAATTTGTACCCATTTTGGTCACTTTCATGTACTGCAAAATATTGCAGTTATCCAACCCTGGAATCGAAATTTTGATTTGTTTTAATATTTGATACTAATTTTGTTGTTCCTGAATTAAAAAATAGTTTTAATTAGTAAAAAACCGACCTTAGTTGGCTAGTTTTGGTTACTTATATGTACAACAAAATTTCAATTTCCCATCTCTGGGAGCGAAATTTTAACTTTTGTCTTCTTTCTTTACCAATGCTAGTTTCCATTACTTATAAAATAGTTTTATTTACAAAAATCTTAAAATTAGCAACTATTTTTGTCACTTTCATGTTCTACAATACATAAATTGCATGTACCAAAAAAACTTTCAATTTCCCAGCCCTGGAATTGAAATTTAGATTTTTTTTTGATATGTGATACCAATTTTGTTCTTCCTAAATTATAAGCCAGTTTTAGGTAACAAAAAAAACATCAGTTGCCTGTTTGATTACTTTCACGTATAAAATAAATGTAGTTTCCCACCCCTGGAAGCAAAATTTTAATTAAAATTTTTTTTTGGCCAATGCAAACCTTAATGACGTATAAAGACGTTTTGTTAAAGAAAAACTTAGAATTGTTAACAATTTTAGTTACTACATGTACTACAAAATACGGAATGGACCGAAAAAAATATGTGTATTTCCCATCCCTGGAAAAAAATTTTAATTTTTTTAGTTTTTAATAGACCATTGAGGCTTCCCAAAGCACGAAATAGGTTTAATTTACAAACATTAAAAAAAATTGGTTTATGGTATAAATTTTGCGTCGAGAAATAGGTGTAAGCTTCCCAGCTCTGGAACCGTACATCGGATCTTTCTGAATTCCAATACCACTCTATTTAAGTTCATTTCCAATCCAACGGTTTAAGAACGAAGTCTCTAGCTCTTCTGGGGGCTTGGGAAAACCGATGTGGTACCTTAATGTTTACATTACTTTACTTTTTATTTAATTTTTATGATGTTAATATTAAAAACAACAACAACTTAAATTCAATATTAACAAATACAATAACTACCTGCTAAATATTGGAAGGGTTATTGGAAATAAGTCAAAATTGTTAGTTTTAAGAATACAGTTAAGTTGGTATAAATAAGACAACATTTTCTGAAATAAAAGATTAATTTCACTAAACAGCCTTAAATCGGCAGTTATCATTTCTTGAAAGCATTCATCTGCTTTGGTTGAAAAAAAGGCATTAAACTGCCTCAACCACTATATTAACCCAGTGGCGTTTTTAAGCGCCGGCAATTGAAAATCATTAAATTTGTGTTAAACGAACTGGTTCATCCTTGCGCACATTACTTGGCTATCCTGCCCAACGACCAGGACATCCCCGTTGAGGAATATGAACCAATTGGTGAAACCAAGGAAGCACCATTATATACGGCCACAGCAATTCTATCAATTAAATTAGTGCTTTTTGTTTGTTATGTGGTCAAGTACGTCTATATGCCTGCATTTCATTGGTTCTTACAACAGTAGACTATAACCTAATTCCAAAATAACAAAACCTCTTAGCTTATACATAAACTCCCAAAAATAAATTGAGAATTACTCAAGCAAAGATTGTATTCTGATTTTTTTAAGCTTAAGGTCTCTTTATTTTAGTTTAATTTTTAATTTCAATATTTCGTCACTCCTTTGTGTGACTTCTTCAGGAAATTAATTATATTATTTGATATGAAAATATATTTTGTTTGTGAAACAAAATTATTTGTCAACAAAATACAAAAAGATTCAAACAAATTTTAAATAAATTTACAATATATGAACAATAATAAAATATTTAAACCTATACATGCATATATATTTAAAAAACATTAATAAAAAACAATTTTTAAATCATATATACATACATACGTATGCATACACATACACACATACACATATACACATATATACACTCACATACATATGTATGCATACATACACATACATAAACATACATACATATATATACATACATATATATATATATATATATATATATATATATATATATATATACATATATATATATATATATATATATATATAAACACATACACATACATATTCATACACATACATACACACATATACATACATACATACACTTATACATGCATACATACACATATACATACATACATATATACATATATATATATATATATATATATATATATATACAAATTAATAATACATATAAATATAAACAAAAACACATATACATATATACTTATAAACATAATTTTCTACAACAATCTGGAAGTTACAAACAAATTTAAATACATTTATAAAACATATTAGAACAAAATATATATATGTATATATATTTTAAAAATCCCGGTGGCGTTTTTTCAGCGACTTTGTCATATTGATATTTTCATCTATGATTCATCCTTAAGAAGTAGGTCTCAAGGCCAAATATATATGAAAATATCGTAATGTTGATGAAGTTGTGGGACAACGTCATAGCCAAAGATACTTTTGCAGACATATTTGGTATAGATTCACCGTATAAAAGAAAGTTGAAAGTAATCGACATTGTCTGTTATTATTCGTTACAAAACTGAATTCTGCTGGAGTTTGTCTGCTACAAGAATTCGTCAATGGTTAAATACCGTTTTTTTTTGTTCTGTTTATTACTTAAATTTATTCTATATTTTCCTTATTATTGAAGGTTTTACAAAAATATGTACATATTTGAGTCAAAGTATGTTTAGTCTGAAATGTGAAGTGTTGTTAAAGCAGCAGTGAATGTAATAAAAATTTTTGCAAAATAATTAAATATAATATAGCAAGTGTTGATAAAACTGTAGTGAATTTAAAGGAACAAATTTGCAAATTAAACGTAATCAGGTAAGTGAGTTGAAATGTTTTCAAAAAAATCTTTAAAAAGCGCCGCTAAAAAAAGCAAAACCAATACTTACTACGTTTGAGCAAGCTTGAGCAAAAGATAAATATTGGTGAAAGTGCTCTAAAAAAATGATTCTTCGGAGTGTAAATCCTGGGAAATATTATCACTTAGGACTAAGACACCAATTATTGAAAATTTACAACGGCATTGCGAACAATGATACCATAATAATCGACATAGCAATTGATGGAGTTCCTCTATTTAAAATTACTAACAAATCATTGTGGCCCATTCTAGGCAAAGTCGTTAGTCCCAACATAAAATCTGTTTCCTTATTTGGAGCTGTTTTCTCTGGAAGCTTTACCTGTAACAATTAATGCAATTTTGAGAAAACAAGTTGAATTGGGGATCAAGCTCGATCAATGTGTGAAAAGGCAAGATGAATTAGCAAAGATGTTGGGAGAAAACAATATTTTATTAAGCCGAAATCTTAGCAATTTTTCTGCGGCCTTTAACCGCTTTCCTATAAAGTCTGATGAGAACCTTAGAACAACAGAAGATGAGCTTATGGGTGATAATCGTGATAATATAGTGAATTAAAAATAGTTAAATATAATAACAGGAAAATAATCATAAACATATTTTTATTTTCCCAAGGTTACTTCTATGCGACGTTTGCTTTGCTTAAACAAGAACTTGGAGAGGATTTTTTACCCAGATCTACTATCTCAGTACAACTGATGGCACCAAAGGCTAGAAAGCACTGAAACTGTATTCAAACTTTATAACAGCTTTGACAGGTGAGTATTACTGGCCAGTTTATTTCGAAAATAAATATTTTATCCTATTTTAACATTCTTTCTATATATTTTCATAGATTGCACAAGCTTCAACACTTTTGAAGAATTTCTTGCCTATTTCCGTTCAGCTGTCACAAAATTAAAAAACCGTGACGCTAAACGCCACTATAGAGCAAAAGATGATACTCAAAAATCTATATCCAACGAGTAATACTTTTTCAACATAAAAGAAGTCAAGACAATAAAAAAAATTTAATTTTCTTATTTTGCGTTAATTCAAACAAAACTTTTAACTTGTGTGCCAATTGAAACTAATTGTTTATATTATTATGTGTGCCTTTAATTACTTTTTTTAATACAGAAAATTATGTTACATAAACACGTATTGTATAATGCTAACTAGTGTTGAAACTTAAGGACATTTTCATACATGTATCTCTAGCACAGCGACTTATATAAGCTGTTTCATATATGAATCGCTTGTAGTAAAATTCTGTAAAAGTCTTGGTTATAACGACAAATACAATAATAATTCACAGACGATTCAAAGTAATATTGTGCGCTACAAGTCTCCACGTTGGCGACACATAACACAAAAATTCACTAATGAAACTAGATGATATTGTCTATTAGTCCTCAAAACATAAAAATTCGCTTATGAAAGTTGATGATATTGTCTGTTGGGAGTCACAAAAAAATGGACACCTACAAGACAAAATCAACTTTGGTCATCTATGACAGTTTGGACAAATACTTAAAAAATTCATATATGACACCATAGCAAAATCAACACTTGTCATCGATGATTTAATATTGTCAGCGTTTGTCACGTTGATTCACTATGACATTCGCCACCGTGGTACTCTGTTTACAATTTCATGTGAAATTCTGACAGAACCCATACAAAAAATATTCAATCGAAATATTTGTGGAAAAATGTTGCTAAGCTAGTACTTTGTTTTAATTATGAAAAACATGTGAAATAATATGAATGTTATTTATTTCATACGATAATTTTTTGACACTAAAAATTTTCTCATTGAAAATAAAAACATAATTTCAATTAAAAAGGAAAAAAACTGAAACAAAAATAACAAGTGTTGAGCAACATTTTCCACATATTCAAACAGAGTAGTAGGCTTATGTTATAAACTCCATATGTATGTATACATTTATATGAATAGAGTGAACAGCTGCTTACAATTTTTAAAATATATATACATGTATATGTTTAAATATTTTGTTCTAATATGTTTTATATATGTATTTAAATTTGTTTGTAACTTCCAGATTGTTGTTGAAAAATATGTTTATAAGTATATATGTTTTTGTTAATACTTATATGTATTATTAATTTGTATATATATATATATATATATATATATATATATATATATATATATATATATATATATAGATATATGTATATATATATATATATATATATGTATATATGCATTAATGTATATGTGTATGTATGTATGTATATGTGTGTATGAATGTGTATGCATATGTATGTGTATGTGTTTACATATTTATATATATATATATATATATATATATATGTATGTATGCTTATGTATGTGTATGTATGTGTATGTATGTGTGTGTATATATGTGTATATGTGTATGTGTGTATGTATACGTATGTATGTATATATGATTTAAAAATTGTTTTTTATAAATGTTTTTTAAATATATACATATATGCATGTATAGGTTTAAATATTTTATTATTGTTCACAAATAATTTTGTTTCACAAACAAAATATTTTTTCATATCAAATAAAATAATTAATTTCCTGAAGAAGTCACACAAAGGAGTGACGAAATATTGAAATTAAAAATTAAACTAAAATAAAGAGACCTTAGCTTAAAAATATCAGAATACAATAATAGTTAAGATTTAATATTAATATTTTGCATTTAGGCAGAAAATATGCAAAAGTGTTACTTGTAGTAACGGATGCAGCTAAATATATGTTAAGTGGAATATCTTCTCTAAAGGCAATGTATCCGAAAATGCTTTACGTGACATGTTTTGCGCATGGTATCCATCGACTAGCTGAATTCATTCGAACAAACTTTGAAAGAGTCAATAAATTAATTCCCAGTGTTAAAAATATTTTCTTAAAATTAAATAGTGCGACTTTATATTATTAAAAAGGTATGCTAAAAAAATATGTTTACAGGCACCGCGGAGAAAACAACTGTTTCTAAAAATTTTTCCCAATGTGGGACTTCCACCATCTGCATCTAAAACTAGTACTTGTTTGGAAGCGGCAATGTACTATGATGAAAATCTTCGATAAGTTAAAGACGTTGTTGTAGAGCTTGACAGTCAAGATGATGTCTCAATTGTGCAAGCCAAAAAAATATTTGAAAACTCCGAACTAAGTTGTCAACTTGCATTTCTGAAATACAATTTAGCAAATATTTTGGTTGCTATAAAAATATTGCAAACTATCAATTTTAGACAGCATTAGCGCTATAACAACAGTTTTCAACGGACTATGCAAGATCGAGGACCGACAATATAAAGAGAAGTTTGGGGCAATATAAAAAGAAATCCCGGATATCAGCAGTTCTTGGAAATAACATATATTTTATAGTCTGGTACCCTTCCAAAAGATGAATATGTGAAAACTTTGTCCTCGAATGAAATTCTCAAACTTAAATTTGCACCGTCAACCTCCGTCGATGTTGAAAGAAGGTTCTCTTTATACAAACATCTTTTAACAGATCGGCGTAGAAAACTAAAATTTGAAAATTTAAAAGCTCACATGATAGCATATTGTAATAATTTTGATGAAATGGAAGAATTAGAATAAAACATTTTTAAGTGCTTGTTTTGCCGTTTTATAAATTTTCATTTGCTTTTTTATAGTTTCTTTATTGCTGTTTAAGTATTTAATATTGCTTGTTTTTGTCTTCTCTGATAATAAACAAGGTAGAATGTTATATTCGAATTTTAAATACCCTATGAATATTTGGTAGATAATAACTCTATTTGTATTGTTGTTTGAATCTTTTTTTAATCATTTTCCATCGTTTTGTATCTATGAAATATTATATTTATCATAAATACATCTTGGAAAGTTAAAGTATTTCTTGCAACAGGAACATTCTTAACAATATCAAGAATTCTAGCAGCTGGTATAAATATAAGGATGCTCATTGGATTTAATTCGGGAAAACGTTCACTCTTTTATCTCCCATTGACCAATTCATTGTAAAAGTACATGAAAATTTTAATTTTTAAGTAATGTAGGAATACAGTTTGTTAAATATTTACACTATTTTAGCATATAGTATCTTACGTCAACGCCCACTATACTGGCGCTGTTCAAAAATGAATCTTCTGGCTCCAAGTTCAACGCTTTGGACATTCTTTGGGATAAAAATATATAATTTGTTTAACAAAATAAAAAAAAAGTATGTTGTTTTTAAAAATTTTTTTAGTTTTTCTTGGGGGAACTTTTTTTCCTTTATGCCGATTCAGACCATTTACGAATTTGACCTGTGCTCTCCTACAAAGTTTGTCTGTGCTGTATTTGGTCTGTATCGTTCTTTCCACAGGCGGACGCAATGACATATCTATATCGCGTTAGATTTCATTACTTGTCAAGAATATATACTTTATGGGGTGCTAGAGGGATATTTTGCACCATTACATATGGAATGACAAAGTGAATATACCACCCTCCAATTCGTTTTTGTATTGTATAACAACAGCGTTTGCATCTGACAGCTTTATAATTAGGTATTCAAAATCTTTAATAACATATAGCGGTTGTTAGTGTGTGGGACTGAAAATATTTGGCTTCTGCTTGAGAAACACGTTGTTTATTTTTGTTTGTATGTTCTGTTGAGCTTTAATATGATTGCTTGTTATACAAAAATTATCATTCAACATTTTTGGTAACAGAACGGGTTTACGTTTCGATTTTCAGATAATCGAATTTAATAATATAATTTTATGTAGAATGCATGATAGTTATTATCCGGGAAAAGAGCGGTTTAACATGGATCTCTTGACTACGAAAACCCAATTATTTTTTTCCAATTAAACCTATTTGTTACTTTGGGAAGAATCAAATTTGTACCTAAAACTAAAAACATAAAAATTGTTATTCCAGGGATGGGAAATTGAAAAAAAATGTTTGGCACATGCAAGTAAGTTTTTTTTGTTAATTAAAACTGTCAAATCTTTAATACCCTTAATATATTTAGTAAGTAAATAAAATTGGTTGGACAGAGTACCTTTAAGACCCAATTTTAAATCTCTATTTTGACAGAGTCACTCCGGGAAGGGCTGTGGGGTAGATGTTTCACCTCTGCAAGATCTGAGAATATCTCAGCTTCTTATAGTTTTAAGGAACACAAATTGTTAAATTTTTACACTATTTTTGCATATAGAATCGGGTTACGTCTCAGCTTCGTCATTAAAGCTTAAAAATTTTATTTTTAAGGAATGCAGGTTTAAGTTAAACAATGTGTTAAATTTTCACTATATTTTTACGCCCAAAAATCAATATTTTTTATTTTATGGCTCCAAGTTAAACGCGTTGGACCTTCTTAGACATAAAAATATATCATTTTCTTAACAAATTTAAAAAAAACAAGTAAAAACGTTATATTCGACCGGGTCGAATCTTAAATACCCTCCAAATATTTAGTAAGTGAATTTGAAATGTTTAACTTGGTGAGACAGAGTTCCTTTACATAATATCGTACGTCCACGCCCACTAAAGGGGGCGGGGTTCAAAATTATACAATATCATGTTTTCCACAGACGAACGTATGGGCATTGCTAGACCGTCTTAGACTTCATCACAATTCTTTTTGGAGGCTATAAAAACTGTATTTTGGCGGGGTCGCTCTGGCAAGGGCTGTGGGGGAAACATTTCACCTTTGTCATAAAACTCTAAAAATAAATGCTTGGGATAATTATATACAAAATTAAAATTTCTTTTTTTTTGATAGGGTCATTTAGAGGGGTAGGGCAGAAACAGGTAGACATAAAACTCTAAAAATAAATGCTTGGGATGATTATATACAAAATTTAAAAAAACATATTTTGTTTGGTAGGGTCATTTAGGGGGCAAAGGAAGAGGGGGGGGGGGGGGTAGGGCAGAAATCGGGAGTCATAAAACTCTAAAGATAAATGCTTGGGATGATTATATACAAAAATTTAAAAAAACATTTTTTTTGTAGGGTCATTTTGGGGGCAAAGGAAGAGAGGGGGGGGTAGGGCAGAAATCGGCAGTCATAAAACTCTAAAGATAAATGCTTGGGATGATTATATAAGTACAAAATTTAAAAACTTTTTTTTTTTTTGGTAGGGTCATTTAGGGGGCAAAGGAAGAGGGGGGGGGGGTAGGGCAGAAATCGGGAGTCATAAAACTCTAAAGATAAATGCTTGGGATGATTATATACAAAAATTTAAAAAAACATTTTTTTTGTAGGGTCATTTTGGGGGCAAAGGAAGAGAGGGGGGGTAGGGCAGAAATCGGCAGTCATAAAACTCTAAAGATAAATGCTTGGGATGATTATATAAGTACAAAATTTAAAAACTTTTTTTTTTTTGGTAGGGTCATTTAGGGGGCAAAGGAAGAGGTGGGGGGGGGGAGGTAGGGCAGAAATCGGCAGTCATAAAACTCTAAAGATAAATGCTTGGGATGATTACATACAAAATTAAAAAAAAAAAATTTTTTTTGGTAGGGTCATTTAGGGGGCGCAGGGGAAGGAGGGGGTAGGGCAGAGTAGTACCAGGTTTCGTCTCAGCTTCGTCATTAAAGCTTAAAAGTGTTATTTTTAAGGAATGTAGGCTTAATTAAGACAATTTGTTATATTTTTATGCTATTTTTGTCTATAATATTCTTTTTTAGAGAGTATAAAAATTATGTAAATATTGAAACATTTTTGTTCAAAAGTATAACAGATATCGCGATATTGCAAAATTACCATTATTTGGATTTTTTAAAAAGATAATATAATTTTAATAAAATAATTTTGGTAAGTATCAGGTAGATTTTTTTATATCTTTTTATACCCCTCACAAAAAAGTAAAAGGGTATATCTAGGTTTTTCATTCCGTGTGTAATTTCTTTGATATCAATATGGGACCCCATAAAGTATATATACTCTGGATCCTTATGAATACCGATGACGATTGAGCGATGTCCGTCTGTCTGTACGTGGGGGTTTTCCCAAGCCCCCAGAAGAGCTAGAGACTTCGTTCTTTGACCTTTGACGGTTCCAGAGCTGGGAAGCTTACATCTATTTCTCGACGCAAAATTAATACTAAAAACGAATTATTTTTTTGGTTGTGTGTAAATTAAACATATTTCATAATTTGGGAAGCCTCAATAGTGTATTAAAAACTAACATAATTAAATTTTTTTTCAGGGATGGGTATGTAAAAGTCTTTTTTTTTTTGGTACATTTAGTATTTTGTAGTACATTTAATAACTAAAATTGTTAAAAATTTTAAGTTTTTCTTAAATAAATCCTCTTTATACATCATGAAGATTTGCATTGGTCAAAAGCATTTTTTAAAAACTCAAATTTCGCTTCCAGGGGTGGGAAGTTGAAATTATTTTTTTATATGAAACTTCTTTAGAATCCTTGTGATTTCAAACTCGATGAAACGAAATAATAAGTCCATAGAGCAAAGTTGCCCAAAAATTCCTTATGGAAGAGTAAACACCAATACATTTAAAGAAAACTAAATTTTTATTCAGTCCCTGTCGGAATTTAAGCTAACTAAAAATAAGTTCATGGTTGATAAAAGATGATCTATAGGTGGCTCAAAAGCTTACTCATTTTCCATGGTAACAGCTATTTAGTTTTAACATGTAATGTCCTACGAATGAGTACTCACTTATTCTGCATAAGTTTCAGGTAATCAGAAACTAGCTCATTTTGAGTTATTTTATTACACATTCAGCGCATATAATATGAATGAATGTACCTATAGCTTAGCTATTGCTTTAATTAAATAAAAAAAATTTTTTTTTTTCGTTTTTGATACCCTCCAAAAAAACAAATGGACGGTATAATCCTTCTGTCAATCCGTTTGTAACGCATCGAAATATCCATCTCAGACCCCATAAAGTTTATACATTCTTGATCAGTGATGAAATCTAAGACGATCTGAGCATGTCCGTGCGTCTGTGGAAATCACGATTCAGTCCAAACGAAAAGAGCTAGACTCTTGAAATTTGGTACAAATATATTTTGAAGCTTAGAGCAGGTTAAGTTCGGAGATGTGCTAAATTGGGCTAGAGGGAAAAAAGTTCCGCTAAGAAGAACTAAGCCAACCCAGAAAAAACAACATAATTTTTAAAGTTGTTTGGTTATTTTGTTAAGCAAATGATATATTTTTATGTCAAGTACGGTCCAACGCCTCAAACGTAGAGCCATGAAACAAATATAAAATTATTTTTGGACCCCGCCCACTTTAGTGGGCGTTATTATATGCAAAAATGGCATCAAAATTTAACAAATTGTTTTACTTAAGCCTACATTCCTTAAAAATAACATTTTTAAGCCTTAATGACGAAGCTGAGACGAAACCTGGTACTACTCCGCCCTGCCCCCTCCTTCCCCTTCTCTACCTAAATGACCCTCCCAAAAAAAAAAAAATTTTTTAATTTTGTATACAATTATCCCATGAATTTATTTTTAGAGTTTTATGACTGCCGATTTCTGCCCTACCCCCTCATCGCCCCTTTTCCCCCTAAATAACCCTACCAAAAATAAATAAAATTTTCATTGTGTGTACAATTATCCCATGCATATATGTTTAGAGTATTGTTACTGCCTGTTTTTGCCCTACCCCCTTCTCCCTCTTTGCCCCTAAATGACCCTACCAAAAAAAAAATTAAATTTTGTATACAATTATCCCAATCATTTATTTTTAGAGTTTTATGACTACTGTTTCTGCACTACCCCCCCTTGGTTTTGACCCTACAAAACAAATAAAAAAATGTATTTTGTATATAATTATCCCAAGCACTTATTTTTAGAGTTTTATGACAAAGGTGAAATGTTTCCCCCACAGCCCTTGCCAAAGCGACCCAACCAAAATACAGTTTTTATACCCTCCAAAGAGAATTGGATCCTATAAAGTAAACATGTACTAGCAATGCCCACACGTTAATTATTTAAAAAAATAAATTTTGTGATTATATTATTAAAAAAGATAATTTTAATATAATTTTTTAACCATACCAGTATTTCATTTATAAAAATAAGAATTAAAACAGAATTTTTATTTCATTTTGATATTTTTAAGAAAATACATTTGACATCATATTATTAATAAAATATTTTTAGTATCATTTTTTATAATTATATCAGTATTTTAATTAAAATTTTTTATAGCAAACTTATCACCTCTTTTCTTTTTGAGGTACAAACTGTTTGAAAATGTCGCTTTTTATTTAGTTTTATTGCATTTCTTAATGCTTTTTCTGGATCCTCTTCACCATTAATACGAATTGCATTTAGTTAATGATAAGAAATTAATTAAGAACAAGTAAAAACGTTATATTCGACCGGGTCGAATCTTAAATACCCTCCAAATATTTAGTAAGTGAATTTAAAATGTTTAACTTGGTGGGACAGAGTTCCTTTATATAATATCGTACGTCAACGCCCACTAAAGGGGGCGGGGTTCAAAAAATATACCATATCATGTTTTCCACAGACGAACGTATGGGCATTGCTAGACCGTCTTAGACTTCATCACTGATCAAGAATATATATACTTTATGGGGTCCAATTCTCTTTGGAGGGTATAAAAACTGTATTTTGGCGGGGTCGCTCTGGCAAGGGCTGTGGGGGAAACATTTCACCTTTGTCATAAAACTCTAAAAATAAATGCTTGGGATAATTATATACCAAATTAAAATTTATTTTTTTTGATAGGGTCATTTAGAAGGCAAAGGGGGAGAGGGGTAGGGCGGAAACAGGTAGACATAAAACTGTAAAAATAAATGCTTGGGATGATTATACACAAAATTAAAAAAAAAATGGTATATATTTTTAATAGGGTCATTTAGCGGGCAAAGGGGGAGGAGGGGGTAGGGCAGCAACAGGCAGTCATAAAACTCTAAAGATAAATGCTTAGGATGATTACATACAAAATTAAAAAAAAATGTTTTTGGTATGGTCATTTAGGGGGCAAAGAAAGAGGGGGGGGAGGGGTAGGGCAGAAATCGGCACAGTCATAAAACTCTAAAGATAAATGCTTGGGATGATTACATACAAAATTTAAAAAAAAAATTTTTTTTTGGTAGGGTCATTTAGGGGGCGAAGGGGAAGGAGGGGGTAGGGCAGATAAGTACCAGGTTTCGTCTCAGCTTCGTCATTAAAGCTTAAAAATGTTATTTTTAAGGAATGTAGGTTTAAGTAAAACAATTTGTTAAATTTTTATGCTATTTTTGCCTATAATAACGCCCACTAAAGTGGGAGGGGTCAAAAAATATTTTTATTTTATTTAATGGCTCCAAGTTTAAGGAGTTGGACCATATTTGACATAAAAATATATCATTTGCTTAACAAAATAACCAAAAAACTTAAAAAATTATGTTGTTTTTTCTGGGTTGGTTTAGTTCTTCTTAAGGGAACTTTTTCCCCTCTTGCCCGATTTAGCCTATCTTCAAACTTAACCTGCTCTAAGCTTCAAAATATATTTATGTCAAATTTCAAAAGTCTAGCTCTTTTCGTTTGGACTGAATCGTGATTTCCACAGACGGACGGACGGACATGCTCAGTTCGTCTTAGATTTCATCACTGATCAAGAATATATATACTTTATGGGGTCTGAGATGGATATTTCGATGCGTTACAAACGGAATGACAAAGTGAATATACCCTCCAAATTCTTTTTTGGAGGGTATAAAAATACTAGGCATATTACGAGTGAGCTCAAAAAATCCCGACAGGGTATTACTTGGTGGAAAACCAAATTGTACATACAAAGCGATATTATACGCTAAACAAAAACAAAATCTTCATTGTTGATCGCTGTCGTCAGTGTTTAAAACAGTGATGTCAAATGCGATTGTATTGGTGAAATCACTCTTATCTCTTACATTCCCAGCGGGAGAAATGTCCGGATGCGAGCCCTAACTTATGGCCTTTTCTAAGAGTATCCTTTTATATACCAATAATATCTTTTAAATTTATATTGCAGTTTCGTAACAACAAACCTTTTTTTAGGTTTGCGGATTTTAGCAAATGTATTTTAAATCGGAAAATGTATTTTCGCAAGGGAAAAGCGACAAATATTTAAAGGAATTTTTTTTTTATTAAAGGATATATCGCCCCGTCTAAATTTTTCCAGAACTCAATAATATTTTCCCTATCTGGAGGATTAAATTCGCTCCTAAGTATGATTAGCTTTTATGCTGAACACTTAGTTAGTTTATACACAAGAGAAACAATTTTTACAAAAAGCTCTACTTATGAATTTACTTAAAAGCTACTTTAAGAAATTTTCGAAAAGATGTACCTATATACAGTGGCTCCAACTTATTTCAAACCTCTTATACTTATACATATATAAGATAAATACAGATTATAAATAAAAATTCTTCTGGTTTCTTGACCTCTTTTTAATTATTATTGTATTCTGATATTTTTTAACTTAAGGTCTCTTTATTTTGGTTTAATTTTTCATTTCAATATTTCGTCACTCCTTTGTGTGAGTTCTTCAGGAAATTAATTATTTTATTTGATATGAAAAAATATGTTGTTTGTGAAACAAAATTATTTGTCAACAAAATACAAAAAGATTCAAACAAATTTAAATAAATTTACAATATATGAACAATAATAAAATATTTAAACCTATACATGCATATATATTTAAAAAACATTTATAAAAAACAATTTTTAAATCATATATACATACATATGCATACATACACATACACATATATATGCATACATACACATACATAAACATACATACACATATACATACATACATACATACATATATATACATATATACATATATATATATATATATATATATATATATATATATATATGTAAACACATACACCTACATATGCATACACATACATACACACATATACATACATACATACATATACACATACATACATATACACATATACAGATATATATATATATATATATATATATATATATATATACATACATATATATATATATATATATATATATATATATACATACATACATACATACATATATATATATATATATATATATATATATATATATATGTATATATATATACAAATTAATATGATTCTTTTGTCTAATTTTTTTAACCTTTTTTCTTTAATAAATAATATATTTGTTTGAGTCTTGAGGTTAATTTATATTAATATTTGATATTCGATATTTCGCTAACCATCGGTTAGCTTCTTCAGGAAATTATTTAGTTTTGTCAAAAATTTTCTTTTCAATTAGTATATACAAAATTGTTTTAACAACATATAAATAATACATATAAATATAAACAAAAACACATATACATATATACTTATAAACATATTTTTCAACAACAATCTGGAAGTTACAAACAAATTTAAATACATTATTGAAACATATTAGAACAAAATATTTAAACGTATACATGTATATATATTTTAAAAAATTGTAAACAGCTGTTCACTCTATTCATATAAATGTATACATACATATGTAGTTTATAAACATATATAAAAAATTTTATCATATACATATATACGTATAAACATATATACATAATTAGCAACAAAATTCAAAATGTTTTAAATAAATTATAAACATATACACATATTTTTCAACAAATTTCAAAAAGTTTTCAAAAAAGTTAAAATAAACAACATATTTGAACAGTAACAAACAATAACTATGCCTATCTATCTCTTATGAACTAGATGTCTATAATTTTGAGCTACATTTGCTGTATCTGTCTTAAAATTAATTCTTTTTGTGATTGGTGTATTGATTATGTGTAACATTTCTAACATAAATCTACGTTTATAATTATTTTCTGTGTTTAATATTCCAGATTGTTGTTGAAAAATATGTTTATAAGTATATATGTATATGTGTTTTTGTTTATACTTATATGTATTATTAATTTGTATATATATATATATATATATATATATATATATATACATATATATATGTATGTATGTATATATATATATATATATGTATGTATATATATATATATATATATATATATATATATATATCTGTATATGTGTATATGTATGTATGTATGTATGTATATGTGTGTATGTATGTGTATGTATATGTGTGTATGTATGTGTATGTATATGTAGGTGTATGTGTTTACATATATATATATATTGTAATGAGTATTTTTATTTGTTATTAGAATTTTCCCTGTAGCCCTTTATTTATATTAAACAGCTGAAGGGTTCCAGCTCAACACTAGGCGTTCAAAGGAATGCCGAAATAATTGAGACTTAATAAAGAAACAAGGCAGAAGTGTGCCGGATTATGTTGAAAGATCAAGTCTGTTTTATTTAAATATTTCTTTGGCTTATATACTAGTTTTACAAATTTAACTTAGCCCTTCTAACTTATTTTAATATTATAAAATATAATATTCGTCTCTTTCACATTTATTGAAATGTGAAAGGATTCGAATTACTTTTGTTTACTGACCAATCATAGAACATTGCATTGGAATGCACTCAATTTATTTAAACACTTGAATTAGTGTCACTCAAAATATTCTGATTGATCAGCGTTTTGTATTTTCACTACCAATTTGATATTGGTGAGAAAGAATAGTGTTTGTGTGTTACACTTTGTGAAATACACTACATATTAGGGGTATGCATTGTACATAAGTGAAGCACACTACACCCTCACCCTTAAGAGAAAAATTATGGAGGTAATTTTTCCTTCCATCTTAAATTTTTACATGATATTAAATTACAATTATAGTTGAAATGCATTAGAATAGTTACTTATGAATGTAGTATTATCTAGTATTGGAAAGAAAATTTATTACTTATTTGTTTTTTCTTTTGTAAAGTAGTTATAATTTGTTAAATATTATTATTTTTATATATAAGTATTTAAGAAATTTTGATTAGATTATTGATTAATTAATTGATAAACATTCTCTGATATATTTAAGGTTTTCTATATAATAATTACAATTGGTTAGATATTTTTAATTTTATAGAATTTAATTTGATAATGTTCGGTATGGTTTCAAATTATTATTATGTATTTCCTTCTCTACGCCATTATAGTCTATTATGGTGTTTACATTATTTCTTTTTATTATTTTAAATGGTCCTTTGTAGGGACTTTGATTTTTTTTTTATTTTCTATTTTTACTAAAACTAAATCTCCTACTTCTAGATTAAATTTATTAGTGTGGTCATTGTTTACGATTCTCTTCTGTTTTGCTCTTAGCAATAATTCTTTTGCTTTATTCAAAGCAAATCGTAACCTGACTTGCAACTCTTGTACGTAGTCGTCATAATTGTAAAATTTTTGATTATTTTCTAGAATGTCAGAGGGTAGATATGGTAATTTTCCATATACCAATTCAAAAGGCGTGTAGCCTGTGTCTACATGTGGTGCCGTATTGTAGGCAAACGTAAAGTATTGAATCCACTTGTCCCATTCATAATCACTAGCCGTTGTTAATAAAAATTCGTTAAGTACTCTATGGTTCCTTTCAACTGATCCTAATGTCTCATGATGGTATGGTGTGGAAAATATTTGTTTGATTTGTAATAATGAGCATATGTTTCGCATAACTTCATTTGTAAATTCTGTACCTTTGTCAGATTTGAGTACTTTAAATTGTCCATGTTTTAAAATAAATTGTTCAACCAATGTTCTTGCTGTCATAATTGCATCTTTTGTCGGCATTGGATGTGCAACAACAAATTTTGTTAGTTCACACTGCATGGTAAGAATGTATCGGTATTCATTTGAAATACGAAGAGGACCAACAGTATCAATTAAAATCACTTCAAAACTATTGTTTGGAGTGTCTGTTAGTGTTAATGGTTCTTTAATGTGTTTAGTTTGTTTGTTTCTGTTACAACTGCCGCAATAAGTAATAAATTTTTTTACCATCTTATTCATATTTTTCCAAATATATCTCTGTTTTAGTTTAATGATTGTTTTTCTTATTCCTAAGTGGCCTGCGTGTGTGGTATTATGAAATTCGTCAATTAGTTTGTATTTCAATATGTCATCTGATATTCTTTTCGGGGCGTTGTATATTAGTATATTTAGCTGAGGACTTTCATTATTTATTATTATTCTGGCATATATTTCTTTAAATTTTTCTTTTGTATACATTTTAAATATTTTATCATTACTTGATAGCGCTAATTCTTTTATATTTTCTTTCTTCATTTTAGATATCAGTTTCCTCAGAATCGAATCTAGTTTCGCTGAGTTATCGCTGAATCTTGCATGCATATTATTTTCTTTATTAGTGGTATGTAACTTCTTCATCGAATCTTGTTTCGGTGAATTATCATTACATCCTATATTCAATTCATTTATAATTTTGGTACATGATTTCTTCATCGAATCTGGTTTCGATGAATTATCGTCACGTCCAATGTGCACAATTTTATCTTCTATATATATATATATCATTTTCCTTTATATCTTCTATTTTATTAAACTGCAGTTTTCTTATATTCTTGATGTCATTTATCGATGTACATTCCCATATTCGAAGTTGATCAGACTTCTGAGAATCATCGTTTCTTACTCGTACGTCGTCGTTTTCTATTATATTATTAGCCTCTTTACTATTATTTAATTTCTTATTTGCCTCTATTTCTTTATTTTTCATAGCCCTTGTAGTTATTAATACTTTTTTTACTTGTTCATCATCTTCTATTGGTATCATCTGTTTTAGTATATCAGAGTTTATTTCTATTCTGGAAAGTGCATCTGCATTAGTGTTCATCTTTCCCTTTTTATAAATTATTGTAAAATCATAATCACTTAAATCTAATCTGATTCTTGTCATTTTCGACGAAGGATTTTTATGTGAGAATAGTGAAATTAAAGGTCTATGGTCTGTAATTACTATAAATTTTCTGCCGTATAGATAGGGTTTGAAAAAATTAATACTCCAATGAATTGCTAGAAGTTCTTTTTCTATTACTGGCTTATTAATGTCATGTTTTTGTAATGATTTACTGGCGTATGAAATAGGTAAATCTTGTCCTATTTCGCCTTGAGATAGTACTGCACCTAAAGCATAATTTGATGCATCGGTTGTTAGTATGAAAGGTTTTTCAAAATCTGGATATTGTAATACAGGTGGGTTTATTAATTTTTTTCTTAACTCATCAAAAGCGTTTTGGCATTGTTCTGTCCATATGAATTTTGTTTTTTTCTTTAGCAGTGCGTTCAGGTCTTTGGCAATGTCCGCAAAATTGGGTATGAATTTTCTGTAATAGTTGCAGAATGCAACGAAACGTCGTACTTCGTCAGCGTTATTAGGTATGGGATAATTTTTTATCACGTCGCATTTTGATGGGTCTGTTTTTACTCCGTCTTTTGTTATTAAATGTCCTAAATAAACTACTTCTGGTCTCAAAAAACAACATTTCTTCGGGTTTAATTTTAAATTACATTTTTGTAATCTATCTAGTACTTTGATTAAATTTTGGTTGTGATGGTTCAAACTGCAACCGTAGACGATTATGTCATCTACGTAGAGAAAAGCTTCTGATTCTAGTCCGGATAATGCAATTGTAAGCATTCTTTGAAAACTGTTTGATGATATTTTTAATCCGAATGGAAGTCTTTTGAATTGATAATGTCCTTGTGGTGTAGAAAAAGCTGTTAGTGGTATGGATTGTTTGTTTAATTCTATTTGGTGAAATGAGCTAGTCATATCCAGTGTAGAAAACCATTTGGCTCTGCCAAGTTTGTCTAAAATGTCTTCTAATCTAGTTAGAGGAAATTTGTCATTTACAATTTTATCGTTCAATTTTCTAAAGTCTACTACTAGTCTCCATTTCTTTTTATCTTGCGTGTTTTTCTTGGGTACCAAGAGAAGGGGAGCATTATATGGGCTGACTGATGGTTCTATTATGTCGTCATCAAGCATTGTTTGTACTTGTTCATTTATTATGTTCGTGTGTGAATGTGGTAATCTGTAGTTTTTTATATATACTGGTGTATTGTCTGTGGTCATGAGTTCTTGGGTATAAAAATTGTTGACGGTTAATTTTTCATCTTCTAAGTGAAATATATTTTGATATTTTTTGAAAATGTTTACTAGTTCTGCTTGAGCATAATTGTCGTTGTTATTAATTTGCAATTCAGCTAGAATTTTTTCAAAACGTTTGGGGTTGTTGGCATTGGTGTAATTTAAGATACTGTAATTTTTAAGTGAATCTGTTTGAAGTTTAATGCCCTGTATTGTTATTGTCTCGTTCGTTGTGTTCAAAAGTTTTATGTGTGTCATGCCGTTTTTGGGTGCTATTGAGTTACTTAGAAATAAACCTGGTTTTATTTCATCATTGAAAATTACGCTGTCTTCAGCTAAATTTAATTTTATCGCTTGTATTATCTCAGTTCTTGGAGGTATTTTTATTTGTAGTGAGTTCAATGCTCTTGTATGCATTGGAAGAATTATGGTATTATCTTATATATATAAAAATCAATTGCTGTTCGTTAGTCTCGCTAAAACTCGAGAACGGCTGAACGGATTTATCTTATCTTAGTCTTAAAATTTTCGTGGAGGTCTAGGGAAGGTTTAAAAGGCGAGAAAAAATCGAATAATTGCCGGGAAAACTCTAAAAACATACCTTTTCTATTTCCCATACAAACGTTTTCTAAATAAAATTTATAGTCAATTTGAACTTTAATGCTATTCAATAAAGTTCATATTCCGTTATAATCACTCACTGTTGTCCAAGCAATTTAGGTGTGTTAATGTCGCGTTCCGAAAATAAACAAAATGTAATAAATCATTAGTAGTACTGATTTTCAATCAATTTGGTCGGCTTCGCGAAACTTAATTTCAGCTAACTTCAGTTGTAACTGTATCAGATAATTTTTTTAAGTTTGATAAATCTTAAGTTTTCTCACAAATTAAGTTTCTGAACAAAACCATAATATTTGACATTAGATTTGACAACCAACTAATATGTCAATCATTCTGTCGCACTTCAGAACACGGAGATTTATGGCTTAAAGGCCTTAGTAACCAAGCCAATAAACTAAAAAAAAAAAATAAATAAAAGGCTTAGTAACCAAGCCAATAAACTTCATAAAAATAAACAAAACAAAATTAGAACACGGAAAAAAGTATTAAAATTAACGATATTGTGTTACGATCATGGTTACGATATTCTATGAGTATATCCTTCTATCTTTGTGAGTGACGATTACCTCTACGTGCGCGAGAACTTTCTTTACTTTTGTGATACTTTGTGATAGTGACATTCCAAGTAGTGTGCTCTTTTTTCGTTGATATTTTGTGATAGTGACACTTTACTGTTAAGTGGGTACGATGCCGAGGAGAAGACGACCTGATTTAGGTCGTCGCAGTCAATCAAATCTGCGAAGAGCTACCTCACGTGCTAATCGCACTGATGACCAGAGAGAGACAGATCAAGAAAATAGTCGTATTGCTATGTCAGAATTGCGTTATTTAGTGAGTGACAATGAAGTAGATAGGCTTAGAATGCAACGAGTTCGTGCACATCAAACACAACAACAGCATGCACGACATAATGAAATTGAGCGAATCCGCAGACGCAATGCTTCTGTGATTCTTGAACGAGCTGCATTCCACTATGATCCGGCAATTGATTATTGTACCGACAAATCGGTAACAATTGGGGAAATGAAAATAATTTGTAAATATTGTAAGGCCTTAAAATACACTGGTGAATCTACTGGATTATGTTGTGCTGGAGGCAAAGTAAAATTGCCACAATTGGTCCCACCACCAGATCCTTTACGATCTTTAGTTTCTGGGATTGGAAATGATTCTAAGCACTTCTTGGCCAACATTCAGAAATATAACAACTGTTTCCAGATGACATCATTTGGCGCTACACATATTATACAGGACAATTTCATGCCCACTTTCAAGGTATTCTACCAGAATATTTTTTTATAATATTCAAGTTTGTACTGAAATATATGTATCGGAAATAATTAATGGACAAGTTTTAAAATATTACAGATACAAGGACAAATTTATCACTTACTAGGGGCACTGTTACCACCACCTGATGCAGATCATCAATTTTTACAAATTTATTTTATGGGCAATTCAGATGCGGAAGTTGATAATCGTTGTGCTCACAATCCAACAGTGAAGAGAACCATTGTCCAAGAATTACAAATGTTTCTTCATCAGAATAACACTTTAGTAAACATGTTCAAAATAGCATTGGATCGGATGCCATCTGATAGCCATAATATTATCATTCGAGCTGATAAAATACCTGCTGGTGAACACACAAGGAGGTTTAATTCACCTACCATTGATGAAGTGGCTGTTGTCATTGTGGGAGAAAACTTACAGTCTAGAGATATTGTGCTTCATCGTCGGAATAGTGATTTAAAACGTGTATCTGAAACACACAGAAGCTATGATGGATTACAATATCCTTTGATCTTCTGGCAGGGGGAAGATGGATACCATTTTAATGTCAAAATGGTAAATCAAGTAACAGGTAAATAAATTGACCAGGATTAAATAATATTTTAAATTCAATTCATCTAAGTAACATTTACCATTTTTGATTGCAGGTGCTGAAACCAACAAAAAAGTTAGTGCTATGAATTTCTATTCATACAGGCTCATGATCCGTCAAGGTGAAATCAATCATATTTTGATGTGTCACCGACTTTTTCATCAGTTTGCAGTTGACATGTATGTCAAAATTGAGACTGAACGATTAACATACATCCGTTTGAACCAACGACAGCTACGATCAGAGGAATACATTCATCTCCGCGATGCTATAAATGCCGATGGCAATGTGAATAATGTAGGAAGAATAACAATTTTGCCAGCCACTTATATAGGAAGCCCACGCCACATGCACGAATATGCTCAGGATGCTATGTCATATGTTAGACATTATGGCCGCCCAGACTTATTTGTTACATTCACATGTAACCCAAATTGGTCCGAAATCAAGAGGGAATTGCTACATAGCCAAACACCAGTTGTTAGACATGACATAATTGCCAGAGTTTTTAAACAAAAGTTAAAGTCTCTCATGAATTTCTTAATTAAGCATTGTGTGTATGGCCGAGTTCGTTGTTGGATGTACTCCGTAGAATGGCAAAAGCGTGGATTACCACATGCGCACATTTTACTCTGGTTAGTGGACAAAATAAGGCCAGATGAGATTGATTCCATAATTTCAGCTGAAATTCCAGATGAAGCAGTTGACCCAAAATTGCATGCAGTAGTTATCAAACACTTGCTGAAACCATAACGGGAAATGATGATTACCCACTGTATCGTCGGCGATCAGTTGCGGACAATGGGCGATCGGTAGTTGTGAAGGTAAGAGGACAAAATGTTGATGTAGACAATCGTTGGATTGTGCCATACTCGCCAATATTGTCCAAAGCTTTTGAGACTCACATCAATGTGGAATATTGTAACTCTGTAAAGTCGATAAAGTACATATGTAAATATGTTAACAAAGGCAGCGATATGGCTGTCTTCGCTGTAACCAATGCAAATGATGAAATATCGCAGTACCAAATGGGGCGCTATGTAAGTAGCAACGAAGCAATTTGGCGTATATTTTCATTTGCGATTCATGAGAGATACCCTACAGTAGTCCATTTGGCGGTCCATTTAGAAAATGGCCAACGAGTTTATTTTAATGAATCGAACGCGGCAGACAGAGCGGTACGTCCACCATCGACAACATTAACAAGTTTCTTCACAGTCTGTCAAACTGATGATTTTGCTCGCACTTTGCTGTATGCTGACATGCCACGCTATTACATATGGAATGCATCATCGAAATCGTTTCAGCGTCGAAAACAAGGTACACCAGTTGAAGGACATCCAAATGTATTTGCTTCAGACGCTCTGGGTCGCATCTACACAGTACATCCAAATAACGATGAATGTTATTATTTGCGATTGTTGTTGGTAAATGTCCGTGGTCCGACATCGTTTGAACAACTGAGAACAGTTAATGGACAGCTGTGTGCGACTTACCGTGAGGCATGCCAACTATTACATTTACTTGAGAACGATTTGCACTGGGATGATACGCTCAAGGATTCCGTAATATCTTCATCGCCGCATCAAATTCGTACATTGTTTGCGATTATCATATCGACATGTTTCCCCTCGAATCCAAGAGATTTGTGGATTAAGTATAGAGATGACATGTCTGAGGATGTTTTGCATCGTGTTCGCCGTGAAACTTTGAATCCTACACTACAAATGACTGAAGAAATTTACAATGAGACACTGATCATGATAGAAGATATGTGTTTATTGATAGCAAATAAAGTATTGTCGTGTTTGGGAATGACAGCACCCAATCGTCATATGCATGATGCATTAAACCACGAGTTGCAAAGGGAACAACAGTACGACATTGAAGCATTGGCCGAAACAGTTCGAACAAATGTTCCACAATTAAATCAACAACAAAGAATTGCGTACGACACTTTGATAGAAGATGTGAACAGTGGATCTGGTGGAATTTATTTCCTTGATGCTCCCGGAGGAACCGGAAAAACGTTTTTAATTTCATTACTTTTGGCGAGGATTAGATCGCAAAATCATGTTGCTCTAGCATTGGCTTCGTCTGGAATAGCTGCAACTCTGCTAGAAGGCGGGCGAACTGCGCACTCTGCCTTGAAATTACCATTAAACATGCAAATTACCGAAACACCAATTTGCAACATCGCCAAAAATAGCGCAATGGCCAAGATCCTACAGGTATGCAAATTAATTGTTTGGGATGAATGCACAATGGCGCATAACAGGTCACTGGAGGCACTGGACAGAACATTGAAAGATCTTCGTGACAACCAAAATATTTTTGGTGGGGCCATGATTCTGTTGTCAGGTGATTTTCGTCAGACTCTTCCAGTTATTCCCCGATCAACTGTTGCTGATGAGCTAAATGCATGCCTAAAATCATCGAATTTGTGGCAGTACGTAAAGACACTCCAATTAGCAACTAACATGCGAGTATTTTTGCAACATGATGAAACTGCAAATGTGTTTGCGAAGCAGTTGTTAGACATTGGAAATAATAAAATTGCAATGGACACCTCGACCGGATTCATCACATTACCCACAGATTTCTGTCACATCACAGATTCAAAAGAGGAGCTTATGCAGCGTGTTTTCCCAGATATAGTGCAAAAGTTCAATAACCATAATTGGCTGGGTGAACGAGCAATATTGGCAGCGAAAAATAAAGATGTCGAGGATCTCAATGCAACCATTCAGAATTTTCTTCCAGGACAGTTAATTTCCTTCAAATCAGTCGACACTGTCATGAACCAGGATGACGTAGTCAACTATCCCACGGAGTTTTTAAATTCACTGGAATTGCCTGGATTACCACCTCACAATTTGCAGTTAAAAGTAGGATCAGTTGTCATCATGCTGCGTAACATTAATCAACCTCGACTATGCAATGGAACGAGACTGGCTGTGAAAAAACTGATGAATAACGTCATTGAAGCAACAATCATAAAAGGAAAATACAAAGGAGAGGATGTCTTGATCCCGCGAATACCGATGATTCCAACGGATCTACCATTCCATTTTAAACGCTTACAATTTCCAGTACGTCTGGCCTTTGCGATGACAATAAATAAATCGCAAGGGCAGTCTTTAGAAGTTTGCGGAATCAACTTGGAGTATCCCTGTTTCGCACATGGACAATTATACGTCGCGTGTTCGCGCGTCGGAAAACCGTCTTCTTTGTTTATTTACGCTCCACAAAGCAAAACAAAAAATATAGTTTATGAGAAAGCTTTAGATTAATTAACAAACTATATCATAACAGTGTGGGTCTGTTAATAACAAATTTAAAACCTAAAAGTAGCCAGGAAAACGCTTTTTTTTAAGTGATGTGTCGAAAATAATAATAAAATTTCATCCTTCATCAAAAAAAATGCTTTTTTCTTCAATACATGTTGTTTGTTTTAAAATAAATTTATATAAAAGTTTAGCCTCCTTATTCAAAAACAATTATTAACAAAGGTATCATACACGGATTTGTTAATAAAGATTTTAGTGCTAATAGACGTTTAGTAAATATTTCTATTCATAAACAGAAATAATTAACTGATGTTAAGAAACTAACCGCAGTCAATGGCACGACCTTTGGTTTGGTTTTCAATGCAAGTTTTTTTAACCTGGTTTAAATCACGGCTACTGCATTGAAAACATTGCCTAGCAAAGACAAAACTTTCAAGAACAAATTTTAATTTCATTCGAAACCTTAAAGTATGACAGAAGGTACTTTAAAGGTGTGTTAAATTTTGACGTAATAAACGTTTTTGAATAAAAATTTAAAGAAATTTGTTTAATAAGCTGTTTTAAGTCTGTGTTAAGTTTTTCTGAATAAGACCGCTACGGTCTTTTTTTTTAACGATTGAGGCAGTATAAAGTCTGCCGGGTCAGCTAGTTATTTATAAATAGAGTTATTGTAAATGTTTCATAATCTATTTTGCATAGGTATTTCTTTAAAAAGTCTCTACCTATTATTCCGTCTGTTTCTATTGGAAAATCTGTTTTTACTAAATGGAAATTGTGAATGCATTTTTCTTCTGTTAATGTTATTTCTAAATCTAGTGTCCCTAAAGAATTTATTTCTTCTGTAGTTATGCCTGTTAATTTGCATTTGTCCTCTGGGTTAAATAGTTCACCTTCGAAATCTGGTTGCATGCGGCAGAGTGATATGTCAGCACCTGTGTCTATTAAGAATGTTAGTTGTTTATTTTTGTAAGAAGTGATTATGAAGTTAGTGTTATTATCTGAAATTTTCCATATTTTTAATTGTGGCTGTCCGGAATATCTACGTATTCCGAGCCCATTGTGTTTCCCGAATTTTGTACGGCGTGTATGCGTCTGTTACTATTTCTGTAATTGTTATTGTTACTATTGTGATTATTGTTAAATCTTCTACTAAAATTGTTGTTCGTATTGTTGTTGTTTCTTGGGCTGTTAGCTATATTGTTGTTATTATTGTTTCTATTATTAGTGCTGTATGATCTGTTGTAATTGGGGTTGTTATTTTGTCGCATGTATGTGTTGTGTCCATAGTGATTTTGGCGTTGATACCGTGGTTGATACTTCCTAACATGCAATATTGAATTGTTGTTTGCTCTATTTTCATTCTCCAATTCCAATGCTAGTTCATATGCTTCTTGTAAATTTTCTGGTCTAGCTGCATATATGGTTGATTTAAGGTTTTCATTTAAACCTTTCTTAAAAATGTCTAGAGCTAGTTTGTTATTTAATTTAACAATAACATTCTTTTCTGCCTGAGAGGCATTGTTTCCTAGTTCTTCTATCCCTAATTTATTTAATTTATCTATCATACCTGTTATTTTTTCTCTGAATGTATTCACCGCTATTTTGCCTTGATATAATGTATTTAGTCTATTTTGTAGCTCTGGTATTGTTTCCCTGCTCTTATATCTCTGTTCTAATAGATTCTTTAATTCTTCAAAGTTTTCAGGTTTTGTGTAGGTTCCTATTGCTGTTCGGACATTAGTGGTCAATTTAGCATGATATACGTACTGTAGGAAATCTGTTTTGGCCTCGGCCGATAGAGTCTTGTTGATTAATTCTGCTGTTATTAGGAAACTCTCTAATTCTATAAAATTACCTGAGAAAAGTGGGAGTGCTTTTGAAGTAGTTTCTAAACTGAATGCTGCCATTTTGATATTTTTATTTTCTTGTACTTCTTTAGAGCTGTTTAGTAAATAATCTTTAATGTTTTTAAAAATATTGTTAAATTCAATTTTTAATGCTATAGCTTTTTCTTTATCTTTTTCTTCAATTTCCGTTAATTCAAATTGTTTTCTTATTTCTTTAATAGATTCTAATTTATTTTGTAAGGTTTTTTCTGTATATGTCCTTCCTGGACTTTTCTTTAAATTTGTCCATATATCTTTTAATTTTAAAATATTCTCTTCCATTTAATTTAGTTGAATTTCTGTTTTATGCATCTATATTTCTTTTTGAGTGTACACATTAGTTATTGTGTTATTATTACTACATAGTCATTTATTATAATATTATTTATACCTAGATATACCTTGAAAACAGTAGATTAGCAATTATTTGTGTATTTTTAATAAAATATTAAACATCAGTAATAGAATTATTTGTGTTGCGCCTGTCTCTGTGTTTTAATTCGTAATTCTTAAAATAAATATTAGTTCTGTAGACTACATATAACAATATTGCTATTATTATTAGAGTTTTCATATATTCTGGCATTATATTCTTATAGTTGTTTCCATCTCCATTATTTACTATGTTTTCTTGGATTTCCACTTTGCTTTGTGGTTTACCCATTTTATTTTCTATTCTGTTGCCCCAAATAGGACCTACCATTTGTGTATTTTATTAACATAAATTGTTTTTTTTTTTTTGTTTTTTTGTTTGTTTTTACGTTAAATTGTAATTAATGTTTATTTGATTATACATATATTAAAAATTTTTTTTTTTTTTTTTTTTTTGACAACTAATTTATTTGTTTTATTGTCGATCCCAGCGTAGCTTGAATTTTTCCATTAAAAGAATGGTTTCTAGTTCGACTTTTGTTGGGTTTATGATCTCTTCTTCGTCTGGGGTTCCTTCAATTTCAAGAAATTCCCATAAATCTGTTAGCCATTCGATACTGTAAGCTAATTCAGGCTTTTTGTTTTCTTTCAAAGAAGTTTGTTCATTATTTTGATTGTTCATTGTGTTATTTCTAGTGTAATTATGATGATTTTGCTTTCAGGATCATAGGATCTGGTCCGTTTGCAGGATCGCCATGTAATGAGTATTTTTATTTGTTATTAGAATTTTCCCTGTAGCCCTTTATTTATATTAAACAGCTGAAGGGTTCCAGCTCAACACTAGGCGTTCAAAGGAATGCCGAAATAATTGAGACTTAATAAAGAAACAAGGCAGAAGTGTGCCGGATTATGTTAAAAGATCAAGTCTGTTTTATTTAAATATTTCTTTGGCTTATATACTAGTTTTACAAATTTAACTTAGCCCTTCTAACTTATTTTAATATTATAAAATATAATATTCGTCTCTTTCACATTTATGGAAATGTGAAAGGATTCGAATTACTTTTGTTTACTGACCAATCATAGAACATTGCATTGGAATGCACTCAATTTATTTAAACACTTGAATTAGTGTCACTCAAAATATTCTGATTGATCAGCGTTTTGTATTTTCACTACCAATTTGATATTGGTGAGAAAGAATAGTGTTTGTGTGTTACACTTTGTGAAATACACTACATATTAGGGGTATGCATTGTACATAAGTGAAGCACACTACAATATATATATATATATATATATATATATATATATATATACATGTATATATGTATATATATGTATGTATGTATATGTGTATGTATGTTTATGTATGTGTATGTATGCATATATATGTGTATGTGTATGCATGCATATGTATGTATATATGATTTGAAAATTGTTTTTTATAAATGTTTTTTAAATATATATGCATGTATAGGTTTAAATATTTTATTATTGTTCATATATTGTAAATTTATTTAAATATGTTTGAATCTTTTTGTATTTTGTTGACAAATAATTTTGTTTCACAAACAACATATTTTTTCATATCAAATAAAATAATTAATTTCCTGAAGAAGTCACACAAAGGAGTGACGAAATATTGAAATTAAAAATTTAACCAAAATAAAGAGACCTTAAGCTTAAAAATATCAGAATACAATGATTATAAATAAAGATAAAAAACAAGCTGTCACTCAACATGTGTTCTGATTGGCTAATAAAATTCAGCTGGAGAACTATTATGTTATTGTAAAAACAGGACAGTGGGGCAAATTGCGATTTTTCAAATTAAATTTGTTTGATAATAAACAATTTTAAAAATTATTTTATTTTCCACTTTTTTTATTTGAAATTGTTAGGTTAGGTTGAAAAAGAAGGGCATAAGCATCCCAATCCGTCCTGGATTACACTTAGGCCTCATAGGCCTGTTGTGCGCTCTATAATAAAGAGTTCCCATTCCCCTGTAGGGAGCCTCCACCGATACCATGGAAACTTCTGAGTTTGATTACGTCAAGAACCTAGTTTCTTCTATGTACTTCCTTAAGTCGTTCCAATTAGAGCCTCTAAGAAATTCCATCTCCTGTATAATCTCCTGATTGAATGTTTGTCTTCTGACTTGGCTAAAAGCTGGAAAGTAGCACAAGTAGTGCTCCAGTGTCTCGTCCTCTTCCTGGCAGGCCCTGCATGTTATATCGCCAACGATTCCCATTCGTGCCAGGTAAGTCCTTAACTCTGTATGTCCTGTTATTAAATAAACCAACCTCCGTAGTGTTGGCCTACTCAATGTTAGGACCTCCTTTGTCCTACTACCATCTGGTTCCCCCAATAGAATTCTAGTCACCCTACCTACGGTAGAGTGCTGCCAATCTCTTGTATGTAATTCTATAGCCCATCGCTTTAGCTCGTTCTTAAAAACCTGAAATGGCTTCGGACTATCGGACTATTTAGTTCGGCATTTATGCTCCCATCTTTGCTAGCCTATCTGTCTCAATATTTCCAGGTATCCCCTGATGTCCTGGAATCCATATTATCTCTATGCCCCCACATTGCGCGTATGAGTTAATCTCATCCTTGCACTGTAGTACACATAGAGATTGAACCACATTATTCCTCAGGGCCTCGATGACTTTCCTACTATCCGTGAATATACGAATCGGTAGTCTGTTATCGATTGCCTTCAACCATTTTATCCCTTCCGTAATAGCCACGATCTCACTCTGAAATACCGTGCTATGATCCGGCAGGCGGAAGTATTTGCAAAGTTACGGCCCATGTCACAGAAACCTCCACTCGATCGGTCACCAATCCTCGACCCGTCCGTGTATAGGTTAGTTATGGGGTTCATTGTACCTGCATCCTCCCATTCCATACCTGCCGATATTATGGTGGTGCAGTGTGATTGTACATATCTAATAGGGATTTTATCGCACGTGACCGTACGAGAGTTGTTCCTGGGTAAGACGTGTACTATACTCTGGTGTTTGGTTGTGTGTTCCCTTGTCAGCCACTCACCCATTACCATCAATCTCGTAGCAGCCAGAGCTGCTTCGTATTTAACCTGTATATCAATACGCAGTATTGATAGAATATTTTCCATCGCCTTAGTTGATGTGGTTCTCATTGCGCCACAGATGCCGATACAGCACTGTCTTTGTATCCTTTGAAGATGTTTGATATTCACCTTCCTCTCCAAGGACGTCCACCATACTAACGAGGCGTACGTCACAATTGGTCTTACCACACTCGTATAGAGCCAGTGTGCCATCTTTGGGCTCATTCCCCATTTGGACCCGATTGCCCTTCTGCAATAGGTCCAGACTTTTTGGGTCTTGATCACCCTACTTTCTATATGGTCCTTCCAGGATAACCTCTAGTCGAGTATCACTCCTAGATATTTGACCTTTTTATTAATCTGTATCGTCCTATCTCGGAAAACTGGTGATTCCAAATGTGCAATCTTCCGTTTCCTTGTAAACATACAAATTTCTGTCTTCTTCTCGGGGTTGACATTGAGATCCCTTTGTGTAGCCCAGTTATAAGCTAAATTCAGGACCTCTTTTGCTATTTCGCAAAGAACCCTAGGATTGTTTCACCTAATCAGTATCGCTACATCGTCTGCATAGCAGACGGGAGCAAATCCTTCCTGGGATAATGTCTTCAGTAGGGTATTTATGGTTACCACCCACAGCAAGGGAGACAGTCTTCCCCCCTGTGGCGTTCCGCAACACACATTCCCCCCTACCCTTGTGTCGTTAACCTCGCAACTTATCTTCCTGTCCCTTAGCATATGACTGATCCATGCAGTCAATCTCTGGTCCAAGTCAAAGTTACCCTGCAAGTCAATAATTCTCGAGGTCCATACATTATTGAAAGCCCCCTCTATATCGATAAATACAGCCATGGTGTACATACCCAAATCGAAGGTTCTCTCTTTATGATATACAACCTCTTGTAGGGCCGTCTCAACAGACCTGCCCTTAATATAAGCGTGTTGTTTAAATTTCAGTATATCGTGCGGTATTCTTTCCTTCAACATTGTATCCACAATTCGTTCCAATGTCTTCAGTAAGAATGAAGTTAGGCTAATCGATCTGTAAGCCCTCGGATCCGCATGGCTTGCCCATTGAAATTTTTAATTTATAGTTATTTTATATAAATATTAAACCCAAGTGCTAATTATTTTTCTTTTTTCCCAATTCAAAACTAATTTTTTTACTTGCAAAATATCAGCCGTAACTTCCTTTGAGCTTCATCTCTTGGAAAACTATAAAATGACACAGCTTTTTGAAAACAAAATAAAAATTTGATAACAATATTACATTTTAACACAATTATGTCTTACTTGTTTTTTTGCTGTTACTTTGTTTGCAATTGCCCAGTGCACATTTCATTATTGCTCTTTTTGTTCTCTTTTCTCTTTAATTTAGGTTTTTTGTTTACAATTTATGTGCTTTAAAAATCAAGTTTTTTACACCTTACGCTATTAATAATTATTTTAATATATATTTATTTTAAAATATACCACAATTTATTATACAATATAACACAAAACTTGCATAAATCCGATTTTTACTCTCTGAGTAAATTAGAAATCTATCTGAGTAAATTGTGTGAAGAGTTGCCAAATATAGCATAAAATATTAATTTTGTACGAGAAAGTATTAGTTTTGAATATAATAAACATTTGGCAATCTCTTCGAGGGAACAAATACGTCATCAAACGGTAAATCATGCGCAAGGCGTAATCTTTATTTTATCATTCTTGAGAGCAATGCTGTCAGCGTCATACACAATTCTGGAAACAAAACTCACATGTACGCCTACGCTCTTTTATTTAGCGAGCCTAAAATATAATTGCTTACTGAAAAACACGCTCATTCAGCGGGAAATATCGCAAGCCCTGTTTTGAGTCCTAAGAACAGAAATAATATATTTACGTATATAAATAAATATAAACAGGCTGGCTGTTGAGTTTATTTGGATATTGTAAACTTTAAATTATATTTATTCATTATTTAGACAATAACGGTTAAGTAAAATTTATTTAATAATAATGTAGACTGCGATGTTTCTACATAAAAATGAAATGAAAAGGTCATTAATTAGGCCTCGCAACCATACATTTCTCCCGCTGAAAACGTTAAGCTGAAAGTCCATACTATCCATTCTTTGCGTTGTTGCGTTTTATGCGTTTCTCAAAAAGTAGATTCTGAGCAATTGCATGTGACAAGTTACATAGGATAAAGTAGGTATAATTTTCCATGCGTCGCACGCGAGTTGAAAAAAGGTTTGTGTCGCGGATTACTTTTTTCTTTATCTCTTGTCATGGTGAATTAAACATAGAAAAAAAGGTGGGCGCATAAAACGCTTTGCATGTAGCTTCAATTTAGAAAAGCATAGAATGCACAGAAAGTATGAAACGCATATGCATAGAACGGATGGTATGGACTTCCAGCTTTAGAGATAATATTACTCTCACCAACACAATCGTAATCAGGGTTGTCAACCTTGAAATTTTTAAAAGCACTAAAGCAGGACAAAAAACGCGTTATTTTTGAAAAAAGCACTAAATATAAATATATTTTTATGTTAATTGCCTTTTATTTAAAATACCTATTATTTTATTTAAATTTTTTTTAATTTAAAAATTTATAAAATAGTAGATCATTTATTACTATTGCACTCTATTATTTTTAAGCTTAAGGTCTCTTTATTTTTATTTAAAATATTGTATTTATCAATATTTCGTCACTCCTTTGTGTGACTTCTTCAGGAAATTAACTAATTTTAAATTCTAGTCACACAAAGTAGTGACGAAATATTGAAATATACAATATTGTTACGTTTTTATACCTTATCGTAAAAACGCTTTTTACTTATCCTTCAAGGATCCGTTTAATTGCATCAAATTAAAAACACAGTCATTTAATTTTAGAAATATAATGCTGCAACACTTTATTTACTACTTTATTAACACGAGTATTTGTACTACTTAATACTTAGCGATGTTAACGCGTCTAGATTTAAAATCACACTAATCTCTCTGTTCACCGGCAGCGACTTTATATAGCAAAATGACGTCGTGTGGTAACTTCGGGAAGCATCTGGTCATGGTTGTTGTTGCTTGTGTTTTACTTAACATGTAGCTACTATATACGTGTGTTTGTATATCTGACAATGCTGGCTTGTGTGTTTTGTTTATTGTAACCATGTGTGGTTGTATGTATGAGTGGTCTGTGTTAACATGTTTAGCTGCGAATAGTTGCGTACAAGATCATTAACAATAAATCATCATCTCTTAGCATTGATGTTGCTAGGTTTTTCGTTGTGTTATTTACACTTATTATTGCACAGACTCGAATGATCTTGTATATTCTCGACGATGTATCCGGAATATTCCATTTCCGTTAATTCAAATATTATCTGCATTGTGTTGACCAGGGTTGTAACAACTAGAGATGAGTTGGCAGTGCTTCCAAGTACATATAGCCACATTGTCGTTATATTTGAATCTATTTTTAAACTTTCTAACACTGCCGCCCTTTTAAGCCTGTTCGACCCGAATAGGCATACAAACACCTCTTCCATAGTGCGCCAATCGTTCGAGATTTTCGACCTTGGGCTATTGTGCTTCTGTATCCGGTACACAACATCATTCACTCTCTTAATCACTTTATACGGGCCATCCCAGTGAGTCTGTAATTTTGGGGACAATCCTTTTTTCAGTTGTGGGTTATAAAGTAGAACAAATTGACCTTCCATAAATTCCTCCGAATATGCTACGCGGTCATATCTTGATTCTATTACGCATGAACTCATGCAGTTCGTATAAGTCTTCCAACTCTTGGGACGTAGTGGCTCCTTCTTCTACAGCTGGCTTAACACCAAATTCCAAGTCACCAGGCAGCTTTAATTCCGTCCCGAAGATTATTTTGGCTGGCGTTCTCGATGTTGAGTCGTATACTGCTAACCTATATGCCATCAAAAATTTCGGAATGTGCTCGTCCCAATCCCTCTCATGGTTGCTTACCACTTTTCGCAGGTACTCTTCTAAGGTGCGATTGCACCTCTCTACCATGCCATCAGACTGTGGATGCAACGGCGTCGTTCTGGTTTTCTTTATCCCATATAGTTCGCACATTTCCCTGAATATGGCAGACTCGAAATTCCTTCCTTGGTCGGAATATAATTCTATTGGGACACCATAGCGACATACCCAGTTGTTGACGAATGCATTTACAACTGTCTTTGCTTTTTGGGTAGGTAAAGCATATACCTCTGGCCATTTACTGAAATAGTCCTTTACCACAAGAACATAACGATTTCCGGTTTCAGTGACGGGGAAAGGATCTGCTACATCCATTGCGATCCGCTCGAATGGTGCTCCTGAGTTGTATTACTGTAGCTGTCCCCGGCTTCTTCTTACTGGGACTTTGGCTGCTATGCACTGTGGGCAGTTTGCTATCCAGTCGGCTACGGCTTGTTGACATCCAACCCAATAACAACGCTGCTTCAGTTTCTCAAGTGTTTTTGTTACTCCAAGATGACTGCCACTAGGTCCATCGTGAAATTCTTGCAAAACTTTACTTATATTGGAGCATGGCACAACTATTACATGTGAAGTTGTTTGGCCATCTACACTTTCCCATACGCGATATAAGCACCCATTTTTTACCTTGAGGCTGTTCCACTGATCCCAATTAGCGAGTGGGCTCTCAGCCAAAATTTCATTCCGGAACGGTCTTTTGTCCTCCTCTTTGGGTGCTACAATTTTCTCCAGTATACTGTCGTCCTTCTGGGCCGCTGACTAGTCTTCATCAGAGTCGATGTGCATTAGCCGAACATCAACAACGCCTGTCTTTTGTTCGGTTCTAACACAATGTTTACACTCTAAACACTAGGGTGCTCTTGAAAGAGCATCCGCATTGCTATGTTTTGTGCCCCTTCTATGCTCAATACTGAAGTCGTAGCCCTGCAGGCACTCAATCCACCTTGCCAGATGCCCTTCAGGATTTTTAAACTGCAATAGCCATCTCAGTGCAGAATGGTCGGTCCTTAATGTACAGTGTTGATCATACAGGTACTTATGGTAATGTTTAATGCATTCCAATACTGCCAGAAGCTCACGTCGTGTCACACAGTAGTTCCTCTCAGGTTTTGAGAGTACACGGTTTTGAGGTAGTATCCTATGACTTTCTCAGTGCCATTAACTACTTGGGATAGCATGCCCCCTATGCCATAGCCGCTCGCATCAGTATCCAGGACAAATTTTTCTCCAGCTATGGGATACGCTAGTACTGGTTACGTACACAATAGTCATTTAAGATTCTGGAATGCCTTTTCCTGTGGCTCACCCCAATGGTATGGTCTCGACTTTTTTGTCAGCCCATGCAAGCTTGCAGCTACAATGGCAAAATTTGGCACAAAGCGTCTGTTGTATGTACAAAGGCCCAAAAAGCTGCGCAATTCATGAAGCTTTTAGGTTGATGCCAGTCCCTTACTGCTTGTATTTTTTCTTCATCTGTTGCGATTCCGTCTGCTGTAACACGATGCCCCAAATACGTTACTTCTTTCTGGAACAATGCACATTTTTTCAGGCTGAGTTTCAATCCAGCTGATGATATCCGTTGAAGAACTTCTGCCGTGTTTTTGAGGTGTTCATCAAAAGTTTTCCCCATCACGATTATGTCATCCATATATACCAAGCATGTCTTCTAGTGGAGTCCTTTCAGTACCTTCTTCAGTAGGCGTTAAAATGTGGCCGGAGCATTGCAGAGACCAAATGGCATAACTTTGAACTGCCATAATCCGTTACCGACGCTGAAGGCAGTTTTCTCCTTGTCTTTCTCTGCAATCTCCATTTGCCAATATCCGCTTCGCAAGTCTAGCGTAGAGAACCATCTCGTACCAGCTAGCGTGTCCAAAGTGCCATCGATTCTGGGGAGCGGATAGCTGTCCTTCTTGGTTACGTCATTGAGCTTCCTGTAGTCTACGCAAAATCTAGTACTGCCATCTTTCTTTTTAACTAAGTTTACAGGAGACTCCAAGGACCAGAAGATATGCTCAATTACGCCTTCACGCTCCATTTCTCTCACAAGCTCTTTGACTTCATCTCGCTTTGCTAGGGTACACTTCTGGGTGGCTGTTTAATCGGCCTAGCTTTGCCTGTGTTAATTTCATGTTTAACCAATGCAGTTCTACCCTGGCTTTGGTTTGCCATGGCGAGGATACTGGCACGCCTTTTTGCAACTGTTTGGCTTTATTTATATCTGTCGCTGACAGTCCTGCTACCCATTTCCCTACGTATTGCTCAAATTGTTTACGTTCTTTTGCAGACAAATTTGTATGCTCCATCTCCTTCTCACAGTTTATTATTGCCTCTGCTGGAGTACACTGGCCAATATCGCAATTTTCTTTGATGACTTTTTCATGGTCTGCCAAGTTAAGCACTCTTATAGGGACTATTCCTCTTTTACTAGTTTTTACTAGAGCTTTTGCTGTTATAAGCTCTCTCTTTAGATCTGCTGGTTCTACAACCCACATCCGATTGTCCTCACAATCTCCCTTCATACGAATTTTGTTATCAGATTTCACTATTTTAAAAAAAAACACAAACTTTATATGCTTAGACTCAGTATGTTTATTTATTTATTTATTTTATTTAGACTTATTCGTAGGAGTAGCGACTTAGACCGTTTCACTTGATGGAAAAACAAAAACTGATTTTACAATGTTTCTTAATCTAAAATTATAACTTGTTCTTTTACTTAATTTTATTTATTTTTAATGTAATCATCATTTTTCAAATTAGTAACAAAAATTATTGAAAAGTATTTCGAAGTATTAAATGTCGCAATTAAAATAATTCTTGCAAGACTTGCAGTTAATTTGAAAGTGTATTGACAGCATTATTAATTTGGTTATTTCGAAATACTTTGACCTAATCACAGTTTTTAAATGTAAATGAACTAAAAGTTCATTTACCTATTGCTTTTAAAAATTTATCCATATTGTCATTATAGGGTTTATATGTAACTACTCCCCCATTTAGATTAGAATTCTCCTGAATTCTGTTATTTAATTTTATTTTAATATTTTGATGTTTCGTTAATATTATAATATGATAAGTACAATTACAATATAACTATGATTATTATTATAATTATACTTAACATTACGATGTTACAACCATGTGACAATTTGCTATGATATCTTAATTCTTTTATATATTTTATATTATACTGTTTTTCATTTTTAATTTCTTCGAATGAGATTTTTTGTAAAATTTTGAACTGAATGTGTGTACTGAACTATTTGTCTTTCTTCAATATTTTCAACTATATTAGAAAAATAGTCATCTTTAATTATTATTGAACAATTATTAAAATTTATTAAGTAACTAGCTGACCCGGCAGACTTTATACTGCCTCAATCGTTAAAAAAAAAGACCGTAGCGGTCTTATTCAGAAAAACTTAACACAGACTTAAAACAGCTTATTAAACAAATTTCTTTAAATTTTTATTCAAAAACGTTTATTACGTCAAAATTTAACACACCTTTAAAGTACCTTCTGTCATACTTTAAGGTTTCGAATGAAATTAAAATTTGTTCTTGAAAGTTTTGTCTTTGCTAGGCAATGTTTTCAATGCAGTAGCCGTGATTTAAACCAGGTTAAAAAAACTTGCATTGAAAACCAAACCAAAGGTCGTGCCATTGACTGCGGTTAGTTTCTTAACATCAGTTAATTATTTCTGTTTATGAATAGAAATATTTACTAAACGTCTATTAGCACTAAAATCTTTATTAACAAATCCGTGTATGATACCTTTGTTAATAATTGTTTTTGAATAAGGAGGCTAAACTTTTATATAAATTTATTTTAAAACAAACAACATGTATTGAAGAAAAAAGCATTTTTTTTGATGAAGGATGAAATTTTATTATTATTTTCGACACATCACTTAAAAAAAAGCGTTTTCCTGGCTACTTTTAGGTTTTAAATTTGTTATTAACAGACCCACACTGTTATGATATAGTTTGTTAATTAATCTAAAGCTTTCTCATAAACTATATTTTTTGTTTTGCTTTGTGGAGCGTAAATAAACAAAGAAGACGGTTTTCCGACGCGCGAACACGCGACGTATAATTGTCCATGTGCGAAACAGGGATACTCCAAGTTGATTCCGCAAACTTCTAAAGACTGCCCTTGCGATTTATTTATTGTCATCGCAAAGGCCAGACGTACTGGAAATTGTAAGCGTTTAAAATGGAATGGTAGATCCGTTGGAATCATCGGTATTCGCGGGATCAAGACATCCTCTCCTTTGTATTTTCCTTTTATGATTGTTGCTTCAATGACGTTATTCATCAGTTTTTTCACAGCCAGTCTCGTTCCATTGCATAGTCGAGGTTGATTAATGTTACGCAGCATGATGACAACTGATCCTACTTTTAACTGCAAATTGTGAGGTGGTAATCCAGGCAATTCCAGTGAATTTAAAAACTCCGTGGGATAGTTGACTACGTCATCCTGGTTCATGACAGTGTCGACTGATTTGAAGGAAATTAACTGTCCTGGAAGAAAATTCTGAATGGTTGCATTGAGATCCTCGACATCTTTATTTTTCGCTGCCAATATTGCTCGTTCACCCAGCCAATTATGGTTATTGAACTTTTGCACTATATCTGGGAAAACACGCTGCATAAGCTCCTCTTTTGAATCTGTGATGTGACAGAAATCTGTGGGTAATGTGATGAATCCGGTCGAGGTGTCCATTGCAATTTTATTATTTCCAATGTCTAACAACTGCTTCGCAAACACATTTGCAGTTTCATCATGTTGCAAAAATACTCGCATGTTAGTTGCTAATTGGAGTGTCTTTACGTACTGCCACAAATTCGATGATTTTAGGCATGCATTTAGCTCATCAGCAACAGTTGATCGGGGAATAACTGGAAGAGTCTGACGAAAATCACCTGACAACAGAATCATGGCCCCACCAAAAATATTTTGGTTGTCACGAAGATCTTTCAATGTTCTGTCCAGTGCCTCCAGTGACCTCTTATGCGCCATTGTGCATTCATCCCAAACAATTAATTTGCATACCTGTAGGATCTTGGCCATTGCGCTATTTTTGGCGATGTTGCAAATTGGTGTTTCGGTGATTTGCATGTTTAATGGTAATTTCAAGGCAGAGTGCGCAGTTCGCCCGCCTTCTAGCAGAGTTGCAGCTATTCCAGACGAAGCCAACGCTAGAGCAACATGATTTTGCGATCTAATCCTCGCCAAAAGTAATGAAATTAAAAACGTTTTTCCGGTTCCTCCGGGAGCATCAAGGAAATAAATTCCACCAGATCCACTGTTCACATCTTCTATCAAAGTGTCGTACGCAATTCTTTGTTGTTGATTTAATTGTGGAACATTTGTTCGAACTGTTTCGGCCAATGCTTCAATGTCGTACTGTTGTTCCCTTTGCAACTCGTGGTTTAATGCATCATGCATATGACGATTGGGTGCTGTCATTCCCAAACACGACAATACTTTATTTGCTATCAATAAACACATATCTTCTATCATGATCAGTGTCTCATTGTAAATTTCTTCAGTCATTTGTAGTGTAGGATTCAAAGTTTCACGGCGAACACGATGCAAAACATCCTCAGACATGTCATCTCTATACTTAATCCACAAATCTCTTGGATTCGAGGGGAAACATGTCGATATGATAATCGCAAACAATGTACGAATTTGATGCGGCGATGAAGATATTACGGAATCCTTGAGCGTATCATCCCAGTGCAAATCGTTCTCAAGTAAATGTAATAGTTGGCATGCCTCACGGTAAGTCGCACACAGCTGTCCATTAACTGTTCTCAGTTGTTCAAACGATGTCGGACCACGGACATTTACCAACAACAATCGCAAATAATAACATTCATCGTTATTTGGATGTACTGTGTAGATGCGACCCAGAGCGTCTGAAGCAAATACATTTGGATGTCCTTCAACTGGTGTACCTTGTTTTCGACGCTGAAACGATTTCGATGATGCATTCCATATGTAATAGCGTGGCATGTCAGCATACAGCAAAGTGCGAGCAAAATCATCAGTTTGACAGACTGTGAAGAAACTTGTTAATGTTGTCGATGGTGGACGTACCGCTCTGTCTGCCGCGTTCGATTCATTAAAATAAACTCGTTGGCCATTTTCTAAATGGACCGCCAAATGGACTACTGTAGGGTATCTCTCATGAATCGCAAATGAAAATATACGCCAAATTGCTTCGTTGCTACTTACATAGCGCCCCATTTGGTACTGCGATATTTCATCATTTGCATTGGTTACAGCGAAGACAGCCATATCGCTGCCTTTGTTAACATATTTACATATGTACTTTATCGACTTTACAGAGTTACAATATTCCACATTGATGTGAGTCTCAAAAGCTTTGGACAATATTGGCGAGTATGGCACAATCCAACGATTGTCTACATCAACATTTTGTCCTCTTACCTTCACAACTACCGATCGCCCATTGTCCGCAACTGATCGCCGACGATACAGTGGGTAATCATCATTTCCCGTTATGGTTTCAGCAAGCAGGTCTCTTGGGTATCGCTTGGAACACTTGCCGTCGACCATACAGGGTGAATTGTAGTTGAAAAGTCCGCAAGGCCCATGTATCATGTGTTTGATAACTACTGCATGCAATTTTGGGTCAACTGCTTCATCTGGAATTTCAGCTGAAATTATGGAATCAATCTCATCTGGCCTTATTTTGTCCACTAACCAGAGTAAAATGTGCGCATGTGGTAATCCACGCTTTTGCCATTCTACGGAGTACATCCAACAACGAACTCGGCCATACACACAATGCTTAATTAAGAAATTCATGAGAGACTTTAACTTTTGTTTAAAAACTCTGGCAATTATGTCATGTCTAACAACTGGTGTTTGGCTATGTAGCAATTCCCTCTTGATTTCGGACCAATTTGGGTTACATGTGAATGTAACAAATAAGTCTGGGCGGCCATAATGTCTAACATATGACATAGCATCCTGAGCATTTTCGTGCATGTGGCGTGGGCTTCCTATATAAGTGGCTGGCAAAATTGTTATTCTTCCTACATTATTCACATTGCCATCGGCATTTATAGCATCGCGGAGATGAATGTATTCCTCTGATCGTAGCTGTCGTTGGTTCAAACGGATGTATGTTAATCGTTCAGTCTCAATTTTGACATACATGTCAACTGCAAACTGATGAAAAAGTCGGTGACACATCAAAATATGATTGATTTCACCTTGACGGATCATGAGCCTGTATGAATAGAAATTCATAGCACTAACTTTTTTGTTGGTTTCAGCACCTGCAATCAAAAATGGTAAATGTTACTTAGATGAATTGAATTTAAAATATTATTTAATCCTGGTCAATTTATTTACCTGTTACTTGATTTACCATTTTGACATTAAAATGGTATCCATCTTCCCCCTGCCAGAAGATCAAAGGATATTGTAATCCATCATAGCTTCTGTGTGTTTCAGATACACGTTTTAAATCACTATTCCGACGATGAAGCACAATATCTCTAGACTGTAAGTTTTCTCCCACAATGACAACAGCCACTTCATCAATGGTAGGTGAATTAAACCTCCTTGTGTGTTCACCAGCAGGTATTTTATCAGCTCGAATGATAATATTATGGCTATCAGATGGCATCCGATCCAATGCTATTTTGAACATGTTTACTAAAGTGTTATTCTGATGAAGAAACATTTGTAATTCTTGGACAATGGTTCTCTTCACTGTTGGATTGTGAGCACAACGATTATCAACTTCCGCATCTGAATTGCCCATAAAATAAATTTGTAAAAATTGATGATCTGCATCAGGTGGTGGTAACAGTGCCCCTAGTAAGTGATAAATTTGTCCTTGTATCTGTAATATTTTAAAACTTGTCCATTAATTATTTCCGATACATATATTTCAGTACAAACTTGAATATTATAAAAAAATATTCTGGTAGAATACCTTGAAAGTGGGCATGAAATTGTCCTGTATAATATGTGTAGCGCCAAATGATGTCATCTGGAAACAGTTGTTATATTTCTGAATGTTGGCCAAGAAGTGCTTAGAATCATTTCCAATCCCAGAAACTAAAGATCGTAAAGGATCTGGTGGTGGGACCAATTGTGGCAATTTTACTTTGCCTCCAGCACAACATAATCCAGTAGATTCACCAGTGTATTTTAAGGCCTTACAATATTTACAAATTATTTTCATTTCCCCAATTGTTACCGATTTGTCGGTACAATAATCAATTGCCGGATCATAGTGGAATGCAGCTCGTTCAAGAATCACAGAAGCATTGCGTCTGCGGATTCGCTCAATTTCATTATGTCGTGCATGCTGTTGTTGTGTTTGATGTGCACGAACTCGTTGCATTCTAAGCCTATCTACTTCATTGTCACTCACTAAATAACGCAATTCTGACATAGCAATACGACTATTTTCTTGATCTGTCTCTCTCTGGTCATCAGTGCGATTAGCACGTGAGGTAGCTCTTCGCAGATTTGATTGACTGCGACGACCTAAATCAGGTCGTCTTCTCCTCGGCATCGTACCCACTTAACAGTAAAGTGTCACTATCACAAAATATCAACGAAAAAAGAGCACACTACTTGGAATGTCACTATCACAAAGTATCACAAAAGTAAAGAAAGTTCTCGCGCACGTAGAGGTAATCGTCACTCACAAAGATAGAAGGATATACTCATAGAATATCGTAACCATGATCGTAACACAATATCGTTAATTTTAATACTTTTTTCCGTGTTCTAATTTTGTTTTGTTTATTTTTTTGAAGTTTATTGGCTTGGTTACTAAGCCTTTTATTTATTTTTTTTTTTTAGTTTATTGGCGTGGTTACTAAGGCCTTTAAGCCATAAATCTCCGTGTTCTGAAGTGCGACAGAATGATTGACATATTAGTTGGTTGTCAAATCTAATGTCAAATATTATGGTTTTGTTCAGAAACTTAATTTGTGAGAAAACTTAAGATTTATCAAACTTAAAAAAATTATCTGATACAGTTACAACTGAAGTTAGCTGAAATTAAGTTTCGCGAAGCCGACCAAATTGATTGAAAATCAGTACTACTAATGATTTATTACATTTTGTTTATTTTCGGAACGCGACATTAACACACCTAAATTGCTTGGACAACAGTGAGTGATTATAACGGAATATGAACTTTATTGAATAGCATTAAAGTTCAAATTGACTATAAATTTTATTTAGAAAACGTTTGTATGGGAAATAGAAAAGGTATGTTTTTAGAGTTTTCCCGGCAATTATTCGATTTTTTCTCGCCTTTTAAACCTTCCCTAGACCTCCACGAAAATTTTAAGACTAAGATAAGATAAATCCGTTCAGCCGTTCTCGAGTTTTAGCGAGACTAACGAACAGCAATTGATTTTTATATATATAAGATTTCCTCTGAGAATAATTTCTTCAGAATTGCATGTTTGTTTGACATAAGTATTATTTGAATTTTTCACTACAATTGTGTCTATATCTAATTGTAATACTTCAAAATCTTTGTTTTTTACCAATTGACAATTATTTTTAATTAGACAATGATTGCTTATTTTCAAATCTTTTAAGTGTTTATTTTGCAATACAAAACTTTTTTCAATATTAGAATCAATTTCATTACTTTCCTTGTTTGGTAATGGCAGAATGAAACTTACTTTTACCGTTATAAATTGCTTAGTAATTTTTATTCCGAAAATTAGATAAGAGTTATTAAAAAATGCTGTTGTAGTGTACCCATATATATATACTATATGTAGTGTACCCATATATATGTACTATGTAGTGTACCTATATAAGTATAATAAGTCAATAGGTGCACTTTCCCAGAGGAATGTCAAACAACAAATACTATCCACTTATATAAAACAACAATTAATAAATATTGTAATTTTAAGAGTACCGCTAGTTACATATAAAAAGGAAGAAATTTTTAAATAAAAATTAATCTTGACTTAGCCTTCAAATCGGCTGTTTTATTTCAAGAAGCATTTCATCTGCTAAAAAAGGCATTAAACTGCCTCAAGAAAAAAATAAGCCAGTGGCGTTTTTAAGCGCCGGCAAAAACAAAAAAAAAAATACAAATATTGAAAAATTCAACATTACATGGCGATCCTGCCAAACAAACAGGAACTTCCCGTAGAGGACTATACACCGGTCACTGAAATCAAGGAGGCGACACTTCAATCCGGCCCCAGACCCCTCACAATAGAAGAATATAGGAGAAGACAGGAACGGCGATCGGAGCAGAAGCTCACCACCATCCCAACTACAGCAAAACCAAAACATAAACGAGGTGGTAAACTGGTGAGAATCCGTCGCAAATTAGCAGCGTTAAGAGCGACAGTGAATGCTGATCCTCCGCCAGCCTGGGAAATAGCATCGGATCTCTGGATGCAGATTGAAGCATCTGAGGCCTTGTTGCATTCCCATCGAAATAAATAAAAAAAACACAATAAATTTCTTTTTTTTTCACATATATGCTCATGTATATTTAAAACATAATTAACATATACAATAAATAATAAAAATGTTACTATAAAACAAACTCAACATTAAAATTAAACATTTCACAAGATAAAAAAAACAAAAGAACTGAATTGTATAAAACGCGAAGAAGCAAACTAAGCAGCTGTGAATAATTGACAGCACAATCAGCCCTGTCTTAGCGAAAACGTAATTTTTATTCGTAATATTAACAGTAGATGGCACTACTACTTTTTTTTAAATTAAGTGTTGATAGTAAGAAAATTTTTTTAAATATTGGTTTTATAATTAATATGCCATAGTTTTAATGGAAGAAGTTAAAAATTATTATATTGAACTAGAAAAATTAGAAAAGAATATAAAAAAAAGTAAAGACAGAATTTACTCCTCTAGCTATAAAATTGAAAAATTATCGCGCTTAATTGAGATTAAATTAGAAATCGACAATATTTGTAGTCGTTTGCTGGAAGAAGAGACCAAATCGTTTATAATCAAATTCAATGAGTTGTACACAAGAGTGTTGAACTTAGTAAATAATATAAATATTAAAGAAAGTACAAATTTAACAAATAACTCGCACGCAGGTGTTGCAGGGGAAACTACTAATATGGCACAATTCGATATTGGGGTTGTGAGTAAAAACCTTAACGTTTTTAAAGTGTCATATGAGGTGTTAGAAGATTTCATAGTGCAAACAGAGCTATTGCATGATATTTTAAGAACAGAAGACCGAGAGATATTTATAAAGTATGTCTATAATTTCAAACTAGCTGCAAATGTCAGGAGTGTTTTGGGACGTTCTAACAGACCTACTACGTTTAATGAATTGAAGAAATTGTTAGTCAATGCGTACCCAAACCCAAGAACTCTGCAACAAGTCTTAAGTGAGTTAGGATCGACAATGCAAGGAAACTTGAGTGTATCAGCCTTTAGAGAGAAAGTTGCATTGTTGGCAGAACAATTGAGTGATTTTGAACTCAAAGCAATAGAAAATCCATCGCAGGAAACAAAAAACGCAATATTTAAAATGAGTGAAAATATGGCTTTAAATGTGTTTACTAAAGGTGTTAATGCTGAATATAAAAATATATTGGTAGCAAGTGGTCCAAAAACTCTTAATGAAGCTGTAGAGAAATGCATTATAGTGGAAAGAAACATGCAAACTAATGATTGTAGTATTTTTAGAATCAATAGGCGTGAAAATGAACGTAGGTACAATTCGCAGAGAACGTATGGGGATCATAAAGGGTACAGAGGTCAGAGATATCCGAACCAAAATAATAGCAGAAATAACAACGATTATAATAATAGATTTTACGGTAATAATGCTAACTACGATCGCAATGGATATGGCAACAACAATAACAATAATAGGTACAGAAACAGTAGTAATAATGCGAATAGAAACTTTGCAACAAGAAATAATGATAATAATATGAATTCCTTATATAGAAATGGTAATGATGGGAACAATTCGTCATATAAACCCAGTGATAGTAGACGTAACCAGGGAAACTAATAGCGCCGGATAGCAAAGATTGTTATCCAGGAGGGCAAAAATGTTTCAAAATCTCAAATAATACTGATAATTCAATAACAATAAGTTGCGTTACCATAAATAAAGAGCTTAAGTTTTTGGTGGACACCGGAGCGGATATTTCCATTTGCAAGCGAGGTAATATAGAAAACATAAATGAACGTAATATATCATCACTAAGTGGTATTACTTTAGATACGATTGAAAGTCTTGGCACCGCATATTTAACCTTAAAATTCGAAAATAAGCAGATAACTAACAAATTTCACATAGTTGAAGATAATTTCCCAATTAATACTAATGGAATCATTGGCAGGGACTTTTTAGAAAAGTATAAATGCAAGATTGATTTTGAAACATACACGCTAACCATCAATATAGCTGATGAAGGAGTTATTTTACCGATTACCCCAAAACGCGTTTATAAAACTGAAATATGTATACCAGCACGCTCAGAACTAATAGCACCAGTCAGCATATGTACGAATCAGGAAAGCATTGTTTTGAACAAAGAATTATGTCCGGGAATTTTCGTAGGAAATAGTATTGTACCATCAACAGGTCTACAATACATAAGATTGTTGAACACAACTAACAAAGATGTAGTTTTAGATGATCTGAATTTAGAAACAAAGCCATTAGCAAATTACAATATATACAATTGCGGCAGCAATATCAGTACAAGTAAAAACAGAATACAAAAAGTTTTAGAAGATTTAAATATCGAATCTATAGATCCGTTAGCTAGGCAGTCCTTAAAAGACATAGTTACAGAGTATAATGATATATTCCACCTTGATGGTGACAAATTAACAACAAATAATTTCTATAGTCAAAACATTCAGATGGCAGATTCTTCACCTGTTTACATAAAACCGTACAGATTACCTGAATCACAAATAAGCGAAATAAACAAACAGGTAAATAAATTGTTAGGAGATGGTATCATTGAACCATCTGTGAGTCCTTACAATTCTCCGTTATTGGTGGTACCGAAAAAATCAGCAAGTGACACAAAGAAATGGAGATTAGTAGTTGATTTCCGGAAAGTAAATGAAAAAATAGTAAGCGACAAGTTTCCATTAACAAGAATCGAAGATGTCTTAGACAAGTTAGGTAGGGCTAAATATTTTTCTACACTGGATATGACTAGTTCATTTCATCAAATCGCCTTGGATAAAGAATCAAGACCGATTACCTCATTTTCTACCAGGAATGGTCATTTTCAATTTACTCGGTTACCTTTTGGACTGAAGATATCGTCGAATAGTTTTCAAAGGATGCTTACAATTGCGTTGAGTGGCTTGGGTGCGGAAGCGTTTTTATATGTCGATGACATTATTGTTTTTGGTTGTAGTATTCAACACCATCACGAGAACTTGGTAAAAGTCTTTGAAAAATTGAAGCAGTACAATTTAAAACTAAATACGTGTAAATGCTGTTTTTTAAAAACAGAAGTAGTTTATCTAGGTCACCTTATAACTGATAAGGGTATAAGTACCGACCCTGCCAAACACGAAGTGATAGAAAATTATCCAGTTCCCAAAAATGTAGATGAAGTCAGACGTTTTGTAGCGTTCTGTAATTACTACAGGCGTTTCGTTAAAAACTTTGCTGAAATAGCTAGAAATTTAAATAAATTGTTAAAGAAAAATACCGTTTTCAAGTGGGATGAAGGTTGTCAAAAGTCTTTTGAAACATTAAAATCAAAATTAATTAACCCACCAATACTCCAATATCCTGATTTCAGGAAACCGTTTATATTAACTACTGATGCATCTAATTATGCGCTTGGGGCAGTCTTATCACAAGGCGAGATTGGGTCAGATATGCCCATATCGTACGCGAGCAAATCGTTAGGTAAGCATGATATAAACAAGCCAGTTATAGAAAAAGAGCTGTTAGCTATACATTGGGCTATAAACTTTTTCCGTCCGTATCTTTATGGTAGAAAATTCTACGTAGTAACAGACCATAGACCCTTAGTATCGTTATTTTCTCACAAAAATCCGTCATCAAAAATGACCAGAATTAGGTTGGATTTATGTGACTACGATTTTGAAATATCTTATAAGAAAGGCAAGATGAATAGCAATGCAGATGCGTTGTCAAGAATAGTATTGAACAGCGAATCATTAAAAACGTTAATCCCTACCGAAAAAGTACAAGTGAATAATGATATATTAGTGATGACTCGAAACATGAAAAATAAACAGGATATACAAAAAGATGTTGAGCATGAAGGTGGCGTCTCCAGTAAAGAGCCTGATCAACTTTTTATTTGGGAATGCACTTCAATCTCAGACATTAAATCGATGAAGAGACTCAGGTTTGAAGTAATAAAAACAATTAAAGCACCTCAGGTTGTAGCAAATGATTTAGAGGTTGTAATGAGATGTAGTGATAATCCATTAAACGCAAAGCCGTATTTGGAGAAACTACTATCGAAACTACTATCAATAAATGTAAAAGAACTGGCATTAAATGCTCAGGATGAAATTTTTAAGTTAGTAACAAAGGAACAGTTTAAAGATACGTTCAACAAATTAAGAGTTAAAAATAAAGCAAATTTAAGAATATTAATATATAAAGAGCCGGTAAGGGTATATGATAGGAAAGTACAGGATACTCTCATTAATGAGTACCATAGTTCTACTATAGGAGGACACCTAGGTGTCAGAAAAACGACGCTAAAAATTAAACAAAAATACATATGGAAGAATATGGGTAGAATGATTAAGCAGCATATATTAAATTGTAAAGAATGCAAAATCAACAAGCAAACGAAACACACCAAAGAAAAGCTAACACTAACAGATACGCCAGGGACTAGCTTCGAAACAGTGTCAATAGACACGGTGGGTCCCCTTAGATTTTCAAATAATTTTAGATACATACTAACAATACAGTGCGATTTAACAAAGTATATTATTGCATGCCCCATTGAGACGAAGGATGCTAAAACTGTTGCAAAGGCTCTTGTAGAGAACGTGATTTTAAGATACGGGCATTTCAAAATTCTTAAGTCAGACAGAGGTACTGAGTTCGTAAATGAATTAATGGCAGAAGTATGTGAGCTACTGGAAATAAAACAGATTTTCAGCGCTCCGTACCACCATGAAACTCTTGGATCAGTTGAAAGAAGTCATAGAGTACTGAATGAGTTTCTCTTAGGCTTCTGTAAAGACAATGAATGGGATCATTGGATACCTTATTTCTGTTTTGCGTATAACACAACACCACATATAGACACAAACTACACTCCATACGAGCTAATATTCGGTAGATTACCAAACTTGCCTAATGATAACTTATTACATTTTGAACCAATCTATAATATAGATAATTATTCGAAAGAATTAAAAGCTAGATTAAAATTTTCTTTGCAAAAAGCACGAGAGTTATTGGAGATATCAAAAAGGAAACGCATTGAACAACACGTAATATGTAATCCGTTAAATTTGAATATAGGAGATATGGTCTTAGTAAAAACCTTTAATAGAAAAAAAAATCAACCACCATACCATGGTCCATATAGAATAGTACAAACTAAAGGAGTAAACTCTGTCATAGACCTAGGAAGTAAGTTAAGAGAAATACATAATAATAATTTAAAGAAATATTAATATGTTATAATTGTAAAAAAAAAAAAAAAAAAAAAATTTTTTATTTTAAAAATCATAAAATTGTAAAATTTTTCTTAAGGGGTAGGGTGTAGTGTACCCATATATATATACTATGTAGTGTACCCATATATATGTACTATGTAGTGTACCTATATAAGTATAATAAGTCAATAGGTGCACTTTCCCAGAGGAATGTCAAACAACAAATACTATCCACTTATATAAAACAACAATTAATAAATATTGTAATTTTAAGAGTACCGCTAGTTACATATAAAAAGGAAGAAATTTTTAAATAAAAATTAATCTTGACTTAGCCTTCAAATCGGCTGTTTTATTTCAAGAAGCATTTCATCTGCTAAAAAAGGCATTAAACTGCCTCAAGAAAAAAATAAGCCAGTGGCGTTTTTAAGCGCCGGCAAAAACAAAAAAAAAAATACAAATATTGAAAAATTCAACATTACACTGTGCCAAATTGAATATATTTTAATTTATTATAATCGATATCATATTTTTCTATTTCTTTATTGGTTAGAATCCTTAGATGTACAATTCCATATTTTGCAGAAATTACATTGTCTTGGAGATGCTCTATTTTACTTTTTATCAATTGTATATTAGTTAATTGTTCTAAATATATATTGTTATTATGTTGTATTTCTAAAAATTTGTTCAATGAATTTAATTCCCTTTCCAATCTCTTTCTATCATTTATTGTTATCATTTTTAAATGATTGAGAGTTGTGTTAAAATAATCATTAATTAAAATTTGCTGGTTATTATTTTCTTTAATATCTTCAATGTTAGAAAGGTGCTTTTGTATACTCTGTCTATCTTCATCGTCCATTGTCCCGAATAACCATTTCGACATGCTTGCTATTCCGTTGATTAGTCCGCGCCTCATTCTATTTTGTTTCGGTATCAAAGTCATTAACTTTTTTTAGTATCTAATAGTTCTAACTCGAGTAATTTTTTGTTTTCAGTTTTCATTAAGTGGATGTTATCTGAATATGTTGTTTAGGATTCCTTCTATTTCGTGAAAATTAATTATATGTAAAATTATATCTGATTCCTTAACAATTTCCTGACTTCTCATATTGATTTCTGTATATCCTGTCTCTTCTATCAAAAGTTTTGTTGTTATTAGTCCTTTAGTTTGTGTGGTCCATAGGAGAATCATTAGTATTGTCCAAATCTGAAAATTTTAAAGATCTTTTAATATTGCAAGGATGTACGTTTTCCAAATTAGCTTTTTTTATATTTTGGTTGTTCTTTGGGTCCAACAGCTTTATAGTTCTTAATGAATCCCTCTTTTATATTTTCTGTATAGTCATCTCTATGTTCATTTAATTTATTTATTACTTTTCTTTTGTTATCTTCTAAGTTATTCTTAATTCGCTTATTGTCGATTTTTCCCAAATGTACGTCGTATGGTGTACATTTAATACTTGAGTGGTATCGGTTATTGTAATTTCTTATTGTTTTTTGAATCAACTGTTTTACTGGTGTTTGTTTATTAGATTGGTATAGAATTCTGAATTTTTCTGCTATAGTATTATGGAATCTTTCCACGTCGGCGTTTCCCGTGCTATTTAGTTTAGTTAAGTGTAATTCAACATTTTCCTGTTCTAAAAATTCTTTTATTCTGAGAGCTTTAAATTCGTTATCGGCTATTATCGTCTTCGGTTTTCCTATCTTAGCAAAATGCTCTTCAAGTTGCTCGATAATTGTTACATGATTTCTATCATTTAGTGGGTATGCTACGCCAAACTTAGAAAATTAGTCTATCATCGTCAAGAAATGAGTTCCTTTTATTACGTACGTATCCATATGTACAATTTGATTTTTTTTAGATGGTGTTTCTGTATATACAAATTTTGTCTTAATAGGTTTCCTATCATACTTTACTTGCTGGCATACTTCACATTGGTTAATCACCATTTGAATTAATTCCATAAGTTTTGGGTAATAGATTAGGTATTTCATTTGGTTGTATGTTTCAACTATTCCGGAGTGTAGGCTTTCTCTCTCGTACTTCGGTTTCTATGTCCTGTGCTCGCATCGTGCATTTTATAAATTCTAGTTGGTTGTCATTAGAGTACATTTCTATTAATTTTTCTTGAACCGTATTATAGATGCTTTCGCTTAGCTCTGAATAAATACCTATTTTTGCTTTCCCAATATATTTTCTGAAAATTTCTCCCATTTGTTCCAAATCACACTTTGCAACAAAAATAATCATTTTTCCATGTATTTCTTGTACCTTATTATTCGCTAATATTATTTGCGTTTTGTATTTGTTTATGATTTTTTCTTTAATGAAAAAATGGTCCTGTAGATTTTCTTCCGCTGAATGGACAGTAATCATTGATACGTTGTCATTCTCTTCTCGATTGTTCACGATATTGTAGTTTATCTCATTGCACGGGCTTTCTTGAAAGTTTGTTATAGTTTCCTCATTATTTTTTTCTATCCTGCTCAGAAAATCTGCCACTTTATTCTCCTTGCCTTTGATATTCTATTGTAAAATCGTATTCCCCTAATTTCAAAAGTCAACGTTGATGCCTTGGAGACATATCCTTACCTCCATATTTCGAATGCAAGAATTTTATTGGTTGATGGTCCGTGAGTATTTGAAATTTTCTACCGTATAGGTACGGTCTGAAGTAATTCACACTCCATATTATTGCCAAAAATTCCTTATCAGTAGCTGCGTAGTTTTTTTCATTATTATTATGGGTTCTAGATGCAAAACAAACCGGATGTCCTTCTTGTGATAGGACAGCGCCGATTGCATAATTTGATGCGTCAGTTGTTAACACGAATTGTTTGTCATAGTTTGGGAATCTTAAGATGGGATGTGAGCTAATTAAATTTTTTAATTTTTCGAATGCCTCAATATAGGAGTAGGATCTTTCAGGTTTATCTTCACTCCTTTTTTTAAATACAATATAATCGGCTGGGCTACTTTGGCATAATCTTTTATGAATTTTCTGTAGTAACCTGTTAGTCCTAGAAAACTCTTAATTTGTTTTTCTGTCTTTGGTAGCGTTAATTCCGGAATTATGTTGATTTTATTTGGGTTAGGTTTCAATCCTTCCTTTGTCAGTATGTGCCCCAAGAATTCAGTCTCTTTCTTCATGAAATTACACTTGTCAATTTGAATCTTTAAGTTTGCCTTCTCTAATGTTTTGAAAATATCTATTATTGCGTTTATGTGTTCGTTAAGCGATGTACTGAATATTAATATGTCGTCTAAATAGACTACACATTGTTGATGAAGTCCCGTAGTGTTTCGTTCATTAGTCTTTGAAACGTTGCCGGAGCGTTTTTTAATCCAAATGGCATCCGTATGAATTCGTAGAGTCCATGGGGGGTAACAAATGCAGTCTTTTCCCTATCTTTCTCTTCAATTAGCTTTTGATGATAGCCTTTGGCCAAATCTATAGTTGTGAAATATTGTGTCCTTCCTAATTTGTCCACTATTGAATCTATGTTGGGTAATGGAAACTTGTCATCTATTGTCACTTCATTAAACTTCCTATAATCTACAACCAGTCTGTATTTCGGTTTCCCTGAATTATCTATTTTCTTTGGCACTACTATTAAGGGGCTGGAATATCTTGACTTACTTTTCCTAATTATTCCCTGCTCCTCCATATCTTTTATCTGTCTTCTTACTTCAGCTTCATGCTGTGGCGGATATCTATATAGTTTGGCATTTATCTGCTCGTCTGTTGTCGTCCTAATTTCATGATGTAACCTCATGGTACTCGTCAATTTGTCACCTTCTTTAAAGAAGAGATTTTTAAATCTTCTCAATATATTCGTTATTTCTTTATATTCTTCACTGTTCAAAAGATTTAGCTGAATTCTATTCAATTCAAACGTAATTCCTTCTAACGTACAGCATTCAATATTTTTAAAGGGGATTGTTATAAATCTACAAATATTTTTATTAATTGATATATATCCATCTACTAAATTTATAATTGTGTCAAAACAATTTAATAGGTCGATCCCTATTATAAAACTATATTTCCTTTCTCTAAATTCCGTTATCTTCCATCTAATTTTTGCATCAGGAGGGAGATTGAATTCATTAGGAGCCTGAGCTATGGTTTCATACTTAATTATATCTTTTGTATTTGTTCAGTTTTGTAAAAACTAAATGTTTCTTTGTCTGGTTTTTAGTGTCTAGTTAAACCGATTGTGTTTGCTTTAAAACATATTGTTTATGGTGGTAGCGTAGCCTAAACAAATAGTAGCATAAACACATCGGTTATAGATATGAATTGGACAAAGAAACATCATCTGTGTAAATACAATAATTAGTAGTTAAGATAAGATTTTACAGTATTTATTGTACTGAAATTAATTGGTTGTTTCAGTAACATTTTTCTGAAATCGTTTATTTTTCTATCCATTAGACTTATGTTAGCTCCTGTGTCTATTAGTGCAATATAATTTTTTCCGTTAATTGTGATTTTTATGGTGGGTAAACAGTCCGATTTAGTCGTCGAAAAAAATTATCTTGGCTTTGTCTGACTTGACCCACATCACTATGAGATGGCTTTGGATCAGAGTGTCCTCCCATTGGAACACTATTAATTTCCGTATTCAATCCGTTTTTTACTTGATAATTTTGGTTTCTGTAGGGCTGACCAGGATATGATCCTGAATTTCTTGCCTGGGCGGATTTATAAAAATTGTTCTGTTTCATTTCGATGTTATCTATTTCCATGGGCTCGTTTCGATCTTGCCTAGGTGGATTCCAGCGGTATTGGCCGGAATTTGGCCTAGGGTTTCCTATCTGGGCGAACCTCTGGCTATTATCTTTATTATAGTTTCCTATCTGGGCGAACCTCGGGTTATTATCTTGATTATAATGGGTTCCGTATCTTCCTGAGTTATTAAAATTCTTACCAACATTGGTGAAGTTTTGCTTAAAATTTTTATTATTGTTATTACTCCTGCTATTATTGTAATTGTTAAAGGAGTTTCTTTGTCCTTTACTCATGTTGTAATTATTATTTTTTTCCTGTCTATATTTTCTAAATTCTGGTCTGATACAACTGTCTTCGTACCTTCTTCTTGTCATGATATCTAAATCCCGCATGTCGTAAATTTTATCTAGCAAAGTACCTTGTGTTATTTCTTTTATGGTGTTTATTAATACGCTATCAATATTGCTTACATCTATACAATGATCTCCACTATGATATATTATCAACTCATCTGTTTTATATTTTGGACTTCTATTGCTAGTTCACTTACCGAATTTACATAAAGGTTGTTAATTCTTCGGTATATTTGGTGTGGTTCCGTGTCTGGCCTGTATCTAAGTTAAAGGAATTTTTTTATCAGTTCCCAGTCGTCCACTTGTTGTATGTTGATTATGGTGTTTTTCGCTTCTCCTTTATACATCTGTAGTATATTGCCTTAGCTGCCTCTTTTCTCATCGCCTCGGTGCTTATTGTGGATAACATATATTCGTCATTGCTCATAAAGGAGTTGATGGTTAAGTGACCATCTCCTGTAAATGTTGGTATATGCGACACATTTTTGAAGATCTGTTCTATTTGCTGTTGTTGTACCAGGGCTAGAGTTGCATGTGCTTGTGGCTGTTGTTGTTGTTCCTGGTGTTGCTGAAACTGTCCCTGCAGCTCTATGTATGCACTACGTAGACGTTCTAGCTGTGCATCTTTCCGGGCTAGTTCCTCTACCACATTCACTGATGGTAATTGAGCCTGTTCTTCCATTTTTCGTCTTTGGTCAAATATTCTCTGTCTTTTGGAGCACACTTTGAATTTTAAGTCTTATATTTTCTTAATTGTGTCCACTTTTTTTTTAAATGTTCACTGAATTAAGCTTTTCTTTGTTTTTATTTTGTTTTAGTGGTGTTCAGTTTTGACCACTGTTCACTGCACTTTTTAATTAGTGGCGTCCAATTTTGATAATTGTTCACTGCACTTTTTAATTAGTGGCGTCCAATTTTGATAATTGTTCACTGCACTTTTTAATTAGTGGTGTCCAATTTTGATAATTGTTCACTGCACTAAAACTATTACTTTATTATCCTGGAGGGTCCCGTAGGATTCGCAGAATTGTTAAAGTATTTGTTTCTCACGAGGGTTGCTAATCACTGAATCCCTTATAATAAAAAGATCCTACCGACTGCGCCAATTTTGTTTTTAGATTTCACTATTTAAAAAAAAACACAAACTTTATATGCTTAGACTCAGTATGTTTATTTATTTATTTCTCTTATTTAGAATTATTCGTAGGAGTAGCGACTTAGACCGTTTCACTTGATGGAAAAACAAAAACTGATTTTACAATGTTTCTTAATCTAAAATTATAACTTGTTCTTTTACTTAATTTTATTTATTTTTAATTTAATCATCATTTTTCAAATTAGTAACAAAAATTATTGAAAAGTATTTCAAGTATTAAATGTCGCAATTAAAATAATTCTTGCAGTTAATTTGAAAGTGTATTGACGGCATTATTAATTTGGTATTTCGAAATACTTTGACCTAATTAAAGTTTTTAAATGTAAATGAACTAAAAGTTCATTTACCTATTTCTTTTCAAAATTTATCCACGCGCCCATATAACTGTTTCAGACTGCGGCGGTAGCGTCTGACTCTCAATAGTAAATACTTTTGTTACTTGCGGCTTGCTGTCATACCCAACATCAAGAGGTATTTCCACATTACGCCAAATCATCAGCTGTTGCCCCATGTGTAGATTAATGCCACGGTTAATCATAAAATCGGCTGCAATAATTACCTCATTGACAATATCGGCAACAATAAACACATGCCTCACGTTGATGTTGGCTATAGTCACCTTCACTTCAATCTTACCATAGACAGTGGCAGGCTCTCCAGTAGCTGCACGTAGCCGTATATTGCTTAAACGCTCGCATTTCCCCTTTACTATATCGGGCCTTATTATCGACTGCGACGCCCCTGTGTCTATGGTAAGTACGTGCTCTTCCCCGTTGATGGGTCCCGACGCTGTAAGGTTGCTATTTTTCTGCTGCATCATTGATATGGAGATTGTGGGGCCCTCGTTTGTGGAAGCTAGCTCTTGCCCCTTAGTGCTAGCTCGTTTTAGTTTAACGGGGACTCTTGTGCTGTTATTTGGTTTACCCGTTTGCTGTTTCTTGGTGGCGAAACAGATCTACCTCATTTTCTTGGTGCTTTGCAGTTGCGTTGAAAATGACCGATTGTTCCTCAGTTAAAGCATTTGGGTTTTTCTTTGGTAGCACTTTCCGCCAACAGTTGTCGCATTGCCTCCTTAACACTAGCGACAAGGTTATTATCATTCTCGGACAAAACCTCCACATTCCGCACCTTACATATCTGTGGCTTGAAAACCATTCTTGCAGTCTCTTGAACCAGCGCAAATGAAACAGTCTCAGCGAAAGTAGATTTCTGCGTTGCGCACACAGCCAGTTTAACATCAGAGTCGCGAATGCAATTAGCGAACGCCTCAGTTTTAAAGTGATCCAGTACCGGTGACGGGGATATGTGAGCTGCACTAAACGCTCGATTTCCATTGCGAAATCTTCTAGACTCGTTAGGCTTTTGTACTCTACATCGCAATTCTATTCTGTGTAAATTACGCTTGTGCTCACCACCATACTTGCGCTGCAATGCTGCCATTATTTCATTATAGTTGTTTCTGCTGCTTACTGGCACGGTCTCAAGTACCTCTGCGGCTGTACCCTTTAAGGACAAAATCAACTCTTTGGCCTTTTCTTCAGCATCCCATCCATTCCTGCTAGCAGCCGTCTCGAACTGGAATCTAAAGATGCCCAATGGTACGCTGCCGTCAAAGTATGGCGCTTTTATTTGCGCAGAAACCTCCGCAACTGCTCGTACTGGCCCGCCACTACACTCAATGTTATGCATTTTGTCCTCTAGAGCATGCAATTTTTCTTCGAACTCTTTTGCTTGCTGTTCCAGGCCACCGCTTTCTAGATGTTGGACTCTATCTGCCAGCTCTTAGAATTTATTCTCAATAGAATCCACCCTCCTATTAATGACCTCTTCCAGAGTCTCGTTCGTGGCTCTATTTGACTCCTGTATTTCTGCTACAAGCTTTTCAGTGCTGATCCTTGATTCTTCCTGCATCTGCTGAGAGTTCTGTTTAATTTCAGTTATTTCGGCTACAAGCTTTTCAGTGCTAATCCTTGATGCTTCCTGCATCTGCTGAGAGTTCTGTTTAATTTCAGTTATTTCGGCTACAAGCTTTTCACTGCTGATTTCTGAGTTCTGTTTTATTTCCGTTAATTCGGCTACAATTTTTTCCTGCATCTGCTGAGAGTTCTGTTTTATCTGGATCATCATAGCAGCGAACATTGAATTTATGTCCATGCTGCCTTGTCTTTGTCCTCAAATTCGTATGTCCCGATGCCCTTGCCGCGATTCTTGAACTCATCTATCAGCCTCTTCTGCAGTTCAGTCTTGTTACCTGCTGTTGGCAATTCCCTCTTACTAAGCTCCATTTTTAGCAGTTCAACTTTTAGCTCATCAAATTTCATGAAGATTTGTTATAATTTTATTATTATTAAAATTTTTTTTATGTCCTTTTTTTCTTAAATTGCAATGTCCTTTTAATTATTTTTGCAATTCCACTTCTGACACCAATTGTTACGTTTTTAGACCTTTTCGTAAAAACGCTTTTTACTTATCCTTCAAGGATTCGTTTAATTGCATCAAATTAAAAACACAGACAATTAACTTTAGATATATAATGCGGCAACACTTTATTTACTACTTTATTAACACGAGTATTTGTACTACTAAACACTTAGCGATGTAAACACGTCTAGATTTAAAATCACACTGATCCCGCTGATTACTGGCAGCGACTTTATATAGCAAAATGACATCGTCTGGTAACTTCGCGAAGCATCTGGTCATGGTTGTTGTTTGTTGTGCTTTACTTAACATGTATACGTGTGTTTGTTTATATGACAATGCTGTCTTGTGTGTTTTGTTTATTGTAACTATGTGTGGTTGTATGTATGAGTGTTCTGTGTGTTGCGTAGTTTTGTTTCTTCTTGTGCTATGTGTGTATGTTGCTGTGTATATTTGTGTGTAAATTGCTGTGTATATTTGTGTACATGTTTAGCTTTTATTAGCAGCGAATACTTGCGTACAAGATCATTAAGAATAAAGCGACATGGCCACACATCAAACTGGTGCTTCAAACTTGTGTATGTGTTGGTAAAATTCAGTTTGAGAGTGAAAATCTAAATTGTTTTGATATTCTTCAAACTCACATCAAACCATACGTGTGAGTTTTTTTCACTAACACTATCAAAGAAAAGCAGAGTTTGAAGCGTCAGTTTGATGTGTGGCCATGCCGCTTAAATCATCATCTCTTAGCATTGATGTTGCTAGGTTTTTCGTTGTGCTATTTACACTTATTATTGCACAGCCTCGAATGATCTTGTATATTCTCGACGAAGTGTCCGTAATATTCCATTTCCGATAATTCAAATATTATCTGCATTGTGTTGACCAGAGTTGTAACATTTTGACAACTAGAGATGAGTTGGCAGTGCTGCCCCATTGTCGTTATATTTGAATCTATTTTTAAACTTTGTAACAATATTTTAAATAAAAATAATGAGACCTTATGCTAGGACCACAACTGCGACGAACGACAAATTTTTGGTCGCGAATATTCGTCGCCAAAAATAAAACACATTGGTTTATATACAAATGAACACAATCGTGGTGTTTCTCGAAATTCGTCGTGGTTGGTTGGTTGGTTGGTATACGTGGCTGCCCGCTACACGCAAGCATTCAAGTAGGATCTCTGAGATCCCGTTTTGAAAAACCACTCCACTCGTCAGTGACTACCTATGGAAGCCGTATCCTGATCTCGGGTACGGATGGTTACTAGATCCACCCCGTCGCATTGAGGTATCTAATAAGGTCCCCCAGACCTATACCTGATAACTCCGCGAGGTCGCCTATGATACTATTGCCTAAGAATTTGTGTCTCGTGTTGTGCAAGGCCGGGCATTCGCAAAGGAAGTGGTAAACTGTCTCCTCCTTGCTCTGATCCCGGCAGCTCCTACAGAATGCATTATGGTTGAGACCTAACCTGCCTGCATGTCTGCCTATTACCCAGTGCCCCGTCACAACCGCTACGAGCCTTGAGATGTCCCTGCGATTCCTGTTAATCAATTGTGCCGTTCTATTGTCGTTATAACATGGCCACATGCTTCTAGCCACCCTGCACGTGTTCAGCTTACACCACCTGTCCGCCGCTTTCTGCCGGAAATGGCTCTGAATGGTGCTCCTTAGGGTGCCAAACGGCATGTCCACCGATACGGCAGTGGAGACGTCCTTAGCAGATCCAGCCTTAGCTAGCTCATCTGCCTGTTCGTTTCCAAAGAAACTGCTGTGAGCGGGTACCCAGATGAGGGTAGCGTCTATCTGACCCCCCAGTCTGGATAGCAGCTCTTTGCATTGGGCTACCAGAGTAGACGACGTAGTGAACGACCTGAGAGATAGGAGTGCCGCCTGGCTATCGACAAAGATACCGACTCTACCCTGAACACCCCTATCAATTAACAGCCTCGCCGCCTCCCTTATAGCCAGTATCCCAGCCTGAAATACGCTGGATTCATCTGGGAGACGGAGCGAGAGTTTTATTCCAAGGTCCCTCGAGAAGACCCCTGCGCCTACACCACAGATCATCCTTGATCCATCAGTATACACTCTGAAGTTGAATTCCCTTTCTAAGTTACCCCTTCTCCACTCCCGCCTGGATGGTAAGAGGACTTTGAATGAAGTATTAAAGTCTAAGTGAGGTACTATATAGTCGGTGGGCTTCCTCAGTGTCGGTGGTAGCCGGCCAAGGATTCTTGCGTGGCCATAGTCCCTTGACCTCCACCTCCCTGATGCCGCTAATCTTGCCGCACTGCTTGAGGATGCCCGGAGTACATAAAGGTCAATCGGAATTAGGTTTAGTATAGCATTCAGCGCCTCTGAAGGATTAGTACGTAGACAACCAGTAATCCCGATGGAAGCAGATCTCTGTATCCTGTATAGTTGATCTACTACATATTTTTTACTTGTGGCGGGCCACCATACTAACGACCCGTAAGTCAGTATAGGGCGTACAATTGCTGTGTACATCCACTTAAGCATTGTGGGTTTTAGGCCCCATATGGAGCCAAACATTCTCCTACAGGAGTAGTAGGCAACTGTTGCCTTTTTTATTCTATGATGTATATTTGGTTTCCACGATAGCTTCGTGTCCAGGATAACTCCTAGGTATTTTGCCGTGTCCGAAAGGGACAGTTCCAGATTATTCAGCCGAGGAAGTTTAAAGCTTTGGGTTTTGGTCTTTGTAGTGAATAGTACCAGTTCCGTTTTGCTAGGGTTTACTCCTAGACCGCATCCTGCAGCCCTTCTACTGAGCATACCCAAGGCGTTGTACATGATATCGCTAATCACGTCCGTGAACATCCCTGATACCATTATTACTACATCGTCCGCGTAAGCCACAACTTTAACTCCTACAGCATCTAGTCTGAGAAGAATCGTGTTAACAACGAGAAGCCAGAGCAGCGGAGAAATCACCCCACCCTGTGGTGTTCCTCTACATGCCCATCTTGACATTTCGCTATTACCTAACGCTGCAGTGACATTTCTTGCCTTCAACATAGTAATGATCCAGTTGCTGATGTATTCCTCAACGTCTGCATCCCGGAGAGATTGTTGGATGGCTGCCACTGATACATTATTGAAAGCGCCTTCTATGTCTAAGAAGGCAGCCAAGGTATACTGCTTGTTTTCTAGGGATCTCTCCACGACTCCCACCACCTCATGCAGAGCTGTTTCCATGGAGCGTCCCTTCAGGTAGGCATGCTGACTATCTGAGAGAATAAGCGATCCTTCAAGTCGATGCCTGATATGGGTGTCTAGTAAGCTTTCTAGCGTCTTAACTAAGAAAGATGAAAGGCTGATTGGTCTGAAGTCTTTTGGGTCCTCGTGACTCCTTTTTCCAATCTTGGGAATGAAAACCACTTTTACTTTCCTCCAGCTGGTCGGAACGTAATTGAGTGTAAGACAGAGTTCAAAGAACCTATAAAGCCAGGGAATAACAGAGCCCTTCGCACTCTGTAGCATCTTTGGAATGATACCGTCCGGACCCGGCGATTTAAACGGTGCGAAGCTATCAATAGCCCAAGAGATTCTCTCTGGGGATATTAAATATTTATTGACAGTGTGTTGAATCCCACTAAATGGGAGGATTCCTATGGCCGTGTCAGTACAGCCTGGAAAGTGGGTGTTGAAAAGAATACTTAGGGATTCCGCGGAGGAATCTGTCCATGACCCATCCGCCCTCTTAACGAAGGTTGGACATGTGCGGTTCATGGTCAGAGCCCTACTAAGCCTTGCGGAATCCCTAGTTCTATCTATTGACTCACAGAAATTTCTCCATGAGCTTCTTTTGGCGACCTTTATAGCTTTTTTATATGTTGCTAACTTATCCCGATAAGGCTGCCATGCTTTCTTCTCATAGCATAAATTGAAGGCCCTGCGTGCCTCCTTACGTAACTTTGAGAGTTCCGAGCTCCACCACGGAGGGTAACTTTTCTTAGTCTTTGTTAGGGGGGCAGGATACTTCAAAGGCTTTCGTTATAGCCTTATTAAACGCCTTCACATTGTGTTCAAGTCCATCAATCGTATTCTCGATCTCTGCTACTCTTCTTAGTTTTTGCTTCAGGATCCCATTAAACCTATCCCAGTCTGTTCTCCTCGGGTTCCTGAAGCATTGCCTTTCATTGCCTAATGACGCGACTTCGAAGAATATCCAACAGTGATCCGAGAAGGATATTTTATTGGATACCCTCCATCTATCAATCAAAGGTCTAAATCTATCATTTACAAGAGTGATGTCCAGAACCTCTTCCCACCCGCTAAACCTATCCGAACTCGGAAAGATGAAAGTCGGAGAGGAACCGGAGTTACATATGGTTAATTTATTAAGGTTTATGAAATCAAGGATATGCTCACCTCTGTCGTTGATTTCACTGCTACCCCAAATTGTATGCCTGGCGTTGGCGTCACAACAGAGTATGATGTCCTCATCAGCACCAATAGATGACATGAGAGCTTTCACTTCATCTGGAGGGGCTGCTTTGTCGTGCGCCATGTAGCATGATGCGATAAGGAAGCTGGTTCCATCTGTCAGCTCGACCCTCACAACTGTAAGGTCCTCAGTACTGAACTGTGAACAGAGAAAGATTTTTATGTGCTTTTTGGCTATTAGACATGATCTGGGCTTACCATTTCCATTAGCATATAGTACATTGTATGTGGACCTCGGGAACCCCTTGACCTCGGAGTTTGCTACCCATGGTTCCTGCACCATACAAATGTCGATGTTCTCTTCGACTGAGATAACAATTAGGTTATCTGTTGCACACTTCGAGTGCTTCGTCGTACTCAGCGAAAGTTGAAATAGATTTATTTCTAATTGTTTAGTCAGCGAACGATGAACAAAACAGTATCAGTTGACCAGGTTTCATACTCGAACTGGTTTTTTTGTGGAAAAACATAATTGACTACTATCTTGTAGCATGTAGCAAAAAAAATTTCAGTGAATACTAAAAATACATCCCTCAATTCACAAAAATCTATCTTTCGGACGAGGTTTTATTAATTTCGAACACTTTCTTTAATGTAATATTCCTGCCTACTTCCTACTTTTTCATATGGTCACCACATCAGCCGTTAAATGAAGAGAATATTTTATTTACAGAAGAAACATTTCTCAGAAAATAATTTCAAAAAGAAATTTGTTCTGAAAAAAATGGACACCACCGAGGTAAATATATAATGTCTGAAAATATATAATGTCTGGCATCAGAAGATTACAAAGATTATTATAAAATTCGAGCATTTTGTTTGTTCATTATGTTAATTTATTCGTCCTTATTGTGTTTCATACGACGAATTTATAGGTCGAGTTTTTACCTACGAATTCGTTGTGTTACTACCATTAAACTTAAAAATAATAGAGTACAATAATAACTATAAAGAGGTCAAAAAACTAGAAGAATTTTAGATCACTTATTACTATATTTAATAATTCATATATTACACTAAAAAAACTCAATATATTGTAAATATCGCCAAAGAAAATGCAATAAGTTTTACATTGTTATACCCTCCACAAAAAAGTGAAAGGGTATATATGTATATGTTTGTCATTCCCTGTGTAATTTCTTCGATATCAATATTGGACCCCATAAGGTATATATATTCTGGATCCTTCAGAATAGCTATGACGATTGAGCGATGTCCGTCTGCCTGTACGTGGTTTTCCCAATCCCCTAGAAGAGCTAGAGACTTCGTTCTTGGGCCGTTGGATTGGAAATGAACTTAAATAGAGTGGTATTGTAATTCAGAAAAATCCGAAATACGGTTTCAAAATTAATACCAAAAACCAAATATTATTTTGATTGTTTGTAAATTAAAACTAATTCATGCTTTGGGAAGCCTCAATGGTCCATTAAAAACTAAAAAAATTGATTCTTTTCCAGGGATGGTAATGTAAAGGTTTTTTTTCGGCACATTCAGTATTTTGTAGTACATGTAATAACTAAAATTGTTAAAAATTTTAAGTTTTTCTTAAATCAAACCTCTTTATACACAATGAGGATTTGCACTAGTAAAAAAAATTTATTAAATTAAAATTTCCTTTCCAGGTGTGGGAAATTTAAATTTGTTTTATACATAAAAGTAACCAAAGAGGCAATTGATGTTGTTTTTTCCTTTTTTTTGCTAACTAAAACAATTTTTTAGTTCAAGAAAAACAAAATTGGTATCAACAATTTCCAAAAAATCAAAACTTCGAATCCAGGGTTGGACAAGTGCAATATTTTATAGTTCATGAAGGTGACCAAAATAGCTCAAAATTGTAAATTTTTCTTAAATAACACTACTTTATACCACAGGAATAGATGCATTTGTAAAAAAAAAAAAAATTTTAATTTCGCTTCCAGGGTTGGGATATAAAAAGTTTTTTTGATACATGCAATATGTACATTGTAGTACATGCAAGTGACCAAAATGGTTGCAAATTTTAAGTTTTTCTTAAATAAAACGACTCTTTACCTAATGAAGACTAGCATTGGCTAAAAGAAAGAAAATAATTTCGCTTCAAGGGCTGTGAAATTAAAATTTTCTTTATACATAAAAGTAACCAAAAAGGCAACTACCGTCGCGTTTTTACTAATTAAAACTATTTTTTAGTTCTGGAAAAACAAAATTGGTGTCAAAAATAAAAAAAAAATAGATTCCAGAGTTGTATAACTGCAATATATTGTGGTACATGAAAGTGACCAAAATGGTTACAAATATCAAGTTTTTCTTAAATTAAACTATTTCATGCCTCATTAAGAGTTGCATTATAATATAAAAAAAATTAAAATTTCGTTTCCAGGGTTGGGAAATTGAAATATTTTTTATGCATAAAGGTAGCCAAAGAGGCAATTGACGTTGTTGTTTTTGCTAATTAAAACTATTTTATAGTTCAGGAAGAACAAAATTAGTATTAAAATCTTAAAAAATAAAAATTTCGACTCCAGGGTTCGACAAATGAAATATATTATGGTACATGAAAGTGACCAAAAAGTTTAAAAATTTTAATTTTGTTGTCAAGTAAAACTATGTTACACCTCACTCAGAATTGCACTACAAAAAAAATTCGCTTCCAGGGTTGTAAGATCGAAATATTTTTGCTACATTAAAGTACACACATAAATTCCCAATTTTGGTTTTTTCCAGTCATTAAACATATTTTATACTTCGCTAAGAATTATATTGATATTAAACATTTTAAAAACTAAAAATTCGGTTCTACAATTAGAACTTTTACGCTTGGACAATTAGAACTTTTTGGGGTACATGAAACGGATTTTTCTTTTTGTTTGTAAATTAAACATATTTAGTATCTTTGAAAGACGTTCGGAGGTATTAGAAATAAGAAAAGCCAAACATTTAGCTTCCTAGCCGAAAAATGTAAACGTTTTCTTAATTATAAAAGTAACCGATAACATCATTTTGATTTATTAACTAAACCTACTTTCTGTTTTGGAAAGAAAGAAAGAAGAATCACGTCTGTGAAGGGTATTTAAGAATCGGCACAGCCGAATTTAGCACTTTTACTTGTTTTTTATTCTCCTGTAAACTTTTAAAGTGGTGCACTTTTTCTGCGATATTTTACTTCTTTTAAGGTAACAGAAGTAAAGTAACGTGTAAAATAACAAAACATAAAATAGCGTATGAATTTCAATTTGTATTTATTAAAGGCCAATATCAAAGTCCGTGATTTCCTCATCACTGTCATCCGCCAATAATACAGTTTTCATTTCATATTCCGACGTTTTATAGACCATGTTTGTGTTAACATTAATATTTACCTCATCTGGAATTTCGTACGTTTGGCAACAAAAATTTTCCCTTTTAAGTCTGTTTTTGATTTGTAAAAGCGCATTAACCGTATGCAGCGACATTCGGTTTCTAATTTCTGTTTTTAAAAGACTCATTGAGCAAAAGAAATCGTTCTACTTCAGCATTGGAATATGGTAAAGATAAAAGTTTAATAGCTAAATTTGTTATTGTCTGGTGCCACCGAATGAAAAAAAGCACTAAAAACCAAAAAGCACTGAAGCCAAAATTTTTCGCGTAATAATTTTTAAAAAGCACTAAAAACAGTGCTAAAACCTCTGAGTTGACAACGCTGATCGTAATTGACTTCACTGCCATAGAGACACAAATATATAAATGTAGTATAGGATTCAGCCGGCGAGAGAATGAGATAGAACACATTAGACGCTCTCGGTCTCCCCTTTGTGCGGCGCTTCGTAGCATCCCCACTATCGTCTACTATACATTGTCCATATGTATGCCCCAGTGTAGTGGGATAGTCAGTATACATATCTATGTACTATATATCTTGCTTCAGGTTAGAGCCACTGTTGCCAATTTGGAGTTTTTCAAGCTAAATCTAGAGTTTTTTAAGTGACAAATGCGGGAAAAAATCCTTTTTAGCGGTTAGCGAGAAATCTAGCGATTTTTCTTAAACTGTTTATTTTAAGTCCAAAAGCTGAAGTTGATTTCAACGACAGGGTTCGAGAAATATGTTTGCTAGAACAATTACTTAGGATTTTCATTTGAAACTCGGTTGAATGAACTTAAAAATGGTATTGACTACGAAACCGAAAGTAATCTAAGGAAAGTTTCCGTAAATTTTGTAGTACACTTGACACTGCAGTTGAAAAAAAGGTATTAAATATTTATGTAAACGTTCTTATGATTTGGTGTAATGTAATGAAATGAAATCATAAAGAGATACTTGACCACATAACAAACAAGAACCACTTATTTAAGTAAACTATTTAAATTTTTTATTTTTATTTTTCTTTTCTCATTAAGGCTACCATATAATTTCAAATTTTAAAAATGGTTAATCTTTTTTCTGTTGCTAATGTTTTGAAACAAAACAAGGAAAATATAATTCCACTTTTAACCACATTTTCAAAACAAATTAGTTAATGCCATCAATTTTTAATACAATAATATTTGTTAAAATTACCATTTTATGGACGGAAAAAACGTCAGCATCATTATTTTGGTCAGAAGGTTTTAATTACAAATATTCAGGCGGTAACAACCCATTCAAAGAATTAATGGAATTAGCGTCTAAAATTGTATCCCTACCATGGTCTAATGCAGACGTAGAAAGAGTTTTTAGGCAACTAAACCTAGTCAAAACTAAATTACGAAAGTTCTAAATTGATTAATAATAATTATAATTAATAATAATAATTATTATTGTATTTTAATATGTTTATTAATTTCAATATATTATAATTTAATTAGCAATAAAGATTGAACAAATTTGTTCTTTTTGCAGAGAAGAAGAACACAAGAATGATCACTATTTTAATTATCTATACTAGAAAATTGCAATAAAAAGGAATGCAAAATTCCAGAGTTGCCAAAATTTACAATAGTTCTCCCTCGCTTATAAGACAAGTAGTTAAAGTAGACATAGTCTCGAAGATAGGCTGGTAGTCGACGAATTCTAACTGTTCTACGAAGTTGTCCTTGTGGTGTAATGTTCTGCTTTTCTGCACCTTGCTGTTGGACTTCAAGATTGCCTGGTTCTTGTGTGGACTCTGGCGTACATATAGGATCTTCTACCACATCTTGTTGGAATTTCATGTTGATGTGTCGGCTCACCGGGCTGTGGGTGCTGTTGAACTAATGTTGAACGAAGTTGATTAATGTGTCGCTTAAAGGTGTGACCATCATCTAATGTAACCAAATAATGGAAATGACCGATTTTTTTCTTAATTATTCCCTACTTCCACTGATTCTTGTTATTTGAGTAGTAACTCGCTTGCACTCTGTCTCCCTCGCTCAACTGTCGGCTTTACACGTATTAGAGGAAATATGATTTCTCTCTTGTGGTGGCTTTAATGCGTCCAGCTGGATTCGGATTTGCCGGTTTAAACATTGTTCAGACGTAGTTTTACCATTTGGAAGCAGTGGACGATAAAGAAAGAGTATCTCACGTACCTTTTTACGTATGGAACGTTGACCATTCACCATTTATTTTAGACGGTTTTTTAAGGTTTGCACGTTGCGATCGGATAACTCTTTTGTAGCCGGATGTCCTGGAGCGATAAACTTTTGAAAAATACCACGGCTGGCACAAAAACTTTGGAAGTAGTAACTGGTAAATATTGTTGCATTGTCGGAAACGATGACATCAGGATATCCATGTCTGGCGAATAAATCTGAAAGCATTTCTATAGCCGATTGTGTTGTTGGAGCGGAAGGTGTAATTCCGATTTCAGCCCACTTAGACTTGGCGTCCATCACAACTAAATAATAGTATCCCTGAAACACCCCGGCGTAGTCGATGTGGATATGTTGCCAGTTATGTTCTGGTTCTTCCCACGTATGTGATTTTACTTTGGGCGAGTTTGATCTAACACTTCCACATGATGGACATTGCTTTAAAAAATATTCCATATCTTTATCGATTGACTTAAGGTACACATAACGTCTAGCTAACTGCTTCATTTTTGATATGCCGATATGTGTTTTATGTAGTTCTTTTAAGACTGCTTGTTATAGTGTAGATGGTATTACCACTCGGTAAACCCTAAAAACAATACCGTTGTTAAGCGTATATTCACTATCCTCCTCTCGATTATTTTGTTGCTGGATTATAATTTCAGAAAGTTCTGTATCGTTTGTAGTTTCCTTTTAGAGAGTTTTGTAGTTTAGGACGGTTGTTGAAATTTTTTCAATTGTTGAGCTGACTAACTTCATTATTGGTTGATGTATCTGTTAATAATTTAGTTTTGGCCGGAGCCCTTGGCAAACAGTCGGCGTTAACGTTTTCAATACCTTTCTTGTACATAACTTTATAGTTGAAACCAGATAAGAACGCTGCATATCTTTGGAGGCGTGCTGCCGTCATTTGGGGTAACTTTGCTCTCTCGTCGAAAATTTTGACTAATGGCTAGTTGTCTGTGATTAAAACAAACGATCTTCCATATAAATATTGATAAAAATGATCAACCGAAAAGACAATCGCTAATACTTCCCGATCAATTTGCAAATAATTGTTCTCTGCTTCTGATGATGTGTGACAAAACTCCAGCAATCCCATTTGGACTTCCCTAGTTGATAGGATACGCAATCACTCGCTATTTCCCTTTTAATACATTTGAATGCATTTTCGCATTGTGGGGACCATACAAAATTTTTGTTTTTTCGCATAAGAGCTCTTAAGGATGCTGTAATTTCTGAACAGTTTTGGAATAAAACGGGAATAATAGGCAATCATACCCAAAAATCTCCTTACATCGTCTGCAGATTCAGGATTTGGCATATTTGTAATAGCGGATACCTTACTTGGATCTTTGGATATGGTGTTATGTTTGATGGTATGACCCAGAAATTTAAGCTAATTTTTGAAAAATCGACATTTATCTTTATGCAAGTGTAAATCATGTTTTGTAGTTGTTGTGGAGACTTAATAAAATTGTCACGACATTCTGACAGTGTAGACCCATGTACTATTATGTAGTCAAAGTAGGATTCTGGTTTTGGAAGTTCTCTCAGTATTTGATTAATTATTCTATTGAATTCGGATGGGGCTGTTTTGATTCCGAATGATAACCTATACGTTCCCCTATGTGTAGACATCGTCTGTATTTTGCTTGATTCATCATCGACTGAAATGTGAAGGTACGCTAATGTACAAAAATATTTTGAATTGCGTAAACTGTTAAAAAAAAGTCCTCTATTTTTCTTATGGGACTGTGGGCACCAATCAGGCGTTCATTAACCCCCACCTTGTAATCTACACACAAGCGTATGCCTCCGTCAGCCTTCGGTATTACAACAAGAGGAGACCCCCAACCACTAATTTCAGCTTTTGTGATTATCACACATCCTATTTTGGGTTGAAAAATTTCTTTAAAATTCTTATTTATTTTATCGATTTCATTAACTCCGACCATTTCATTATTTGTAGCATTAATACAGTTTATTTAATCCCAATTGGTGTTTAGTTTTAGCTTTCTAATCCAATCACGACCTAGGAGGGCTGTAAACTCCTCCGGAACTATATAAATTTCATCAAAAATACACTCGCCTTATTCTGTATTAACCTCAATTTTGCCATCGGCCTGAGTATACGACTTGAAAGCCATTTTTGTGCGTAAAAATGGGATTTTGAGGTTAAGTTTAGCGAATTGATCTCTTGGTAGAAACGTGTATTTTGATCCGGTGTCGATTTCAAATTTGATTGGCTTACCTTGAAAAAACTTTAGCTGTGCTCGCAGACTAATTGTGATTTACGTTAATTACATTCAAAACTCCATATTGGAGTTTTCTCAACTTGATTTGAATAATTTTGATTCTCTTTCATCCGTGCTTTGATACAAACCTTGATCAAATGTCCAATCTTTTTACACTCTGCACAACGTAAGTTGTTCTTATTGCTACGGCAGTCTTTAGCATAGTTGTTGCTTTTACCACACCACAAACATAGACCGTCTAACCCTAAAGCTTTAAAATCAACTCCAGTGGATTCCCTTTGATTATTCTTGTTGTTGTGTTTACCATCACTGTTTTATTTTTTTGAATAGACTTTATTTATTTCACTATAGTTAGGTTGTGCTGTTTTATTTGCAATTTGTTTAGAATCACTTTTTGCTGCTTCCAACGCAAGCGCCTTTGTTACAATGTCAATATTTTGTTGGGATTGAAGCAGTTGTTCACGGATATTATCGTCTCTGATCCCTCGGAAGAACTGAACACGCAGAAAGATATCTGCTACAGATTTTTTGCACGGGCAAACGAACTCACAGTCTTCTATCTCCATTCTTAAAGTAGCAATGTATTCAGCTATTGATTGATTCTCTGTTTGATATTTTGACAAAAATTGGTGTTGAGCCACAAAGACGTTTTGTTGCGGAGACAAGATTTTTTTTGCAAAATTTTGACCAATTCTTTGTACTGAATATCACCAGGTTTGTCAGAAGCAACTAATGCCATAATAATACCGAAGGTGTTTGGTCCAATAGAATTTAAAAGTAAATTGGCACAATACGTCTCATTTTCATGAATATATTTCATTCTTGTATAATTTTCAAACCTAAGCATATAATTACGAAACGACTCTTTTGAAGCATCTAACATATCGAAATTAGAAACCAAGGCAATGTTTGAGTCTAAACTGGTATTTGATGTTCCGCCACTTGTTGAAGCTCCAATTCGCATCTGTTCCAGAATTTTCTTTTGTACCTGCATAAATTGCGCAATTGAGATGGGCGATTTTGTGGAACAAAAGTTGACTTGTGGTTTTTTTATGTAATTCGATTAATTGTTGAAAGAGAACAAAAGGTTTTCACCTCGTCGCCAAATTATTGTATTTTAATATGTGTATTAATTCATTAAGTTTAATATAATATAATTTAATTAGTAATAAAGATTGAACACATTTGATCTTTTTGCAGATAAGTAGAACACGAGAATGATCACTATTTTAATTATCTATACTAGAATATATTAATGAAAAGGAATGCAAAATTCCAGAGATACCAAAAGTTAAAATAATTATTATTGAAACCAAGGCATTTAATTAGAATTTGTCACTATAAATTGCAGATATGAACTTAAGCTTAGTATAAATGCTGCTTTGAATACGAGATTCTAGTATCCCTTTTGAAAAAGAATTCATATATAAAAATTCAGAAGACTGGCTTTGCATTTTTGAAAATATATGAATCAGCAGTACAAAATGAGCTATAGATATTTGCCTTAAGGTTTGAAAATTTATATGTATGTACATACATACTTTTCAAATATGTTATAAGTATGTGGACAAAATTATGTATTAATTAAGTTCATCACAAATAAAAATTTATGTGCGTATTTATTACATATACATACATGTATGTATATATGAATATGTATGATACACAAACTTGTGTATGAAAAAAAAAACAATTTTATGTTTCAAAAGCTATTAGAGGAGCTATTTTTTAAATATCAGCTTTTTCCCCATACTTTTTATCGCTAAATAAAAAATTTTGCGATTTCTGGCGGTTTTTAGGTATAATTTGACGGGAAATTTTGAGAAAAAGTTGGCAACAATGGTTCGAGCGTTCTACATGTTATGTTAGTATAAGTTTAATGCGTAGATGATCAAGCTTCTCTTGCCCTATAACGCGTTATAGGAAAGAAAAAAAATCAATGAGTGTTCGAACTCACGGGCGATGTGTTAACACCTTTTTGTTTATTTATTTTATATTAAACTCACAAAAAACAAAGAGAATGCAAAGCAACAGACAAATGTACATACATACATTGTTATGTTTGTTCATAAGCTACATACGTTGCTGTCTTGCTATCTCATTTTTATATATGTACGTATAATAATTATATTTTTATTTTATATTTATTTATTATTTATTTAAATTTTATTTGAAATATTCTTTATTAAAAGGAAACACATTTAATTTATTATTTTATTTTATATTTTTATTATTTATCTTTTATTTTCGAAATTCAAACTTAAACTGGAAAACAATAATGAAAATTTTTATAATATTTTAAAAGTATTTTCAAAGGTGATATGATATAAAAATTAATCAACAAAGTATTTTATAAACAAGTTGTACAATACAATAGATACATATACATGAATACATATACATGTATACATAATGTACATATAACTCCCCCATCGTTAGATTGACGCTCTGAGGAAATATTTTTATACGTATATGTATATATTATGTATATATGTATGTATGTACAAAAAAGGTAATACAAAAGCAAAATAAAAAAAATTTAATAACATACAGGAATTACATATTAAAAATGATACACATATTAAATTAAAAAAATATTTTTATTTTGTAAATAACCTATTTCCTCTTTCTAATAATGTAGGAAAAATTAAGACAAATTAAAAAAAAAAAATTTAAATTTATTATTTTTTTTTTTTTTTTTTTTTTTATAAGTTCCTTCTTCTTTTAATATGTGACTTATAATACTTGTGCCCTGTTCGAGTTCTTACATGATCATTGTCCAATTGATCTACATTCACTTTCCTAAACTTCGCATGATTTTTTCCACCCCTTTCAGTTTTTAAATATACGTCTCCTGTCTGTATCTCACAGTCTTCGCGATTATTATTTCGAATTGACATTGTCTTTTCTTTCGATTTTAAAATTCTTTCTTTAATTTTTTGAAAATCCTCAACTTTTATTAGACCGTTTTGGAAATCTATAGGTTTACATCCTATAGTAGAGTGTATAGTATTATTATAATACATAATTACTTTATAAATTTTTTCTTCTACAGTGTCACTGTCTCTATCAGGATCATGTCTGAGTAGTCGAATATTCATCGTGTTATGAAGACGTTCTACGTCAGCATTTGAAGTATGATTATTGTTTGAAGTAAAGTGTATGTTAATTTGTCTTTGCCTTAGAAATTCCGTCAATGGTAATGCCTTAAAACCTAACTCATTGTCAGTTATGATTTGATCAACATTACCAACGATACTTAGGTATTGAATAAGTGCTCTTTTAAATTCTACCCATGATCTGTTCTGAATTCGAATTGCTTGGGCAAATTTAGAAAATTTATCAATTATTGTTAGAAAAAGTGTTCTCTCTAGAGTATAAAAAACATCGATATGTACTATCTGACAAGGTCTGTCAGGGGTTTCAGTTATTTTAAAATTTTGTTTTATTGGGTTGCGGTCATATTTTTCTATGTTGCAAATGTGGCAGCTATTTATAAATTGTTGTATTCTTAACTTAAGCTTTGGGTGATAGATTTTCATTCTAAGTTGTTCGAAATTTTCAGTAATACCACGATGGTTATTTCTCTGATGCTCGTCTTTAATTAGTTCCTGAAGGTTGTTTTCATTGAAAACATCGTCAACACATTTTATGCATTTTGCAATTTTTAAGTGAGAATTATTTGAAAAAAATTTTGTAACGGTTTCTCTAAATATGTTGTAAATACAATCATCTTCAACATAAATAGCATTAACTCTTTTTGGATGGAAGTGTTCTTTTATGATAGTTATCATGTCAGTTTCATTGAAACTTCTAGCAGTTATGATTTTTCTAATATTTTTATAAACTGCTTTATTAACTATTTTTATTAAAGCAGATTCTGATTTGCCTATAATTATCTGGTTTCTATAAATATTTAATGGAGCATTACTCTGAATAATAATATTAGGATTAGCATGTTCAGTCAAATTTACTTCTGGTTCTATTCGAGATAGTGCGTCTGCATTTCCATTATTAATTCCACGCTTATAAAAAATTTCGAAGTCATATTCTTCTAACTGTAGTCGCCAACGAATTAATTTTGAATTTGGCTCTTTGATAGAAAATAGCCATTGTAATGGTTGATGATCAGTTTTTATAATGAATTTTCTTCCGAAAAGATACGGTCGAAAATATTTAACTGCCCAAACTACCGCTAGCAATTCTTTTTCCACTGTGCTATAATTTATCTCATGTTCATTAAGAGTTCTGCTAGCATAGCAAACAGGGTGATTGTGCTGCGATAGAACGGCGCCCAACGCATAATTACTTGCGTCCGTGTTTAAAATAAATTGTATATTGAAATTTGGATAAACTAATATTGGGTCATTTACGAGTATCGTTTTCAGTGTTCTGAAACTCTCAATATATTGTGGGTCATTAATATTTAATTTAGCATTCTTCTTTAAATATTTCGTCATTGGCTTTGCAATTCTAGAATAGTCTTTGATAAATTTACGGTAATAGCCGCTGAGGCCTAAAAACTGTTTTATTTGCTTGGGTGTCTTTGGCAAGGGATAATTTGAAACGCATTCGACCTTTTTAGGATTTGGCTTTATTCCCTGATGTGTAACAACATGTCCTAAGAATTCTGTTTCACGTTTTAAAAATTCACACTTATCTATTTGTATTTTAAGATTTGCATCCATAAGCCGATCTAGAACAAGGCGTAAAGAATTCATATGTTCTTGAAGAGAAGTGGAGTAAATGATGATGTCATCCAAATATACTAAACATATTTTATTAACTAAATCACCCAAAATATTATTCATCAATCTTTGGAATGTGGCGGGAGCAGTTTTTAATCCAAAAGGCATTCTTAAAAATTCATAGTGTCCACCCTCGACTGAAAAGGCTGTCTTATGAGTGTCTCTTTCATCAATCTCAACTTGATGAAACCCTTTCGCTAAATCTAATGTGGTGAAATACATGCACCTGCCAAGTTTGTCTAAGATTTCTTCAATATTTGGAATTGGAAATCTGTCATCCACTGTCTTTTCATTAAGTTTTCTATAGTCTACTACAATACGCCACTTTTTCAATCCGCTGGCATCATTTTTCTTAGGAACTATCCATATTGGAGCAGAATAGGGTGAATGTGATGGTTTAATTATATTGCTATCTAGCATTTCATGTATTTGTCTCCTTACTTCTTCTTTATGAACATAAGGGTACCTATAAGTCTTTCCAAATACAGGTATATCATCTTTGGTAATTATTCGGTGTTTAATTGCATTTGTAAACGATAAGTTTGAACTTGGTTCATAAAATAATTGTTTATAAATATCCAAAATTTTAATCAATTTATGCTTTTCTTCGGCATTTAAATGATCTATTCTAACTTGTTCTAGGTAAGGTTCGCGATTATTTTCCTGTGAGATATTATCATCCACTAAGTAATAATTTTCGGAGGAAACTGGCCAAGAACTACTCTCAGAGAGATATATTATGTTTGAGCACTTAGCAGTGGTTTCTACCTCTACTTTAAAGTTATGTGCATTGTAAACTCCTTCATCAATAATAATTTCACCTACAGAATCTTTGTGTTCTTTGATATGAATAAGGCCACATTCAATATCTGAAATAAATTTAACTGTATGGCGTTTTCGAAAACCAAATAAAGGGACGTTTCTATTATTAATTTTTAATTGATTATTGCAGTAATCTATAACAGCTTTGTATTTCTGTAAAATATCATTTCCTATAATACCATCATAGTAATCGTGAAATCTACATTCTATAAATGAAATCTTCTCCCTGATGTCTCCTAGTTCTATAAACATTGGGACTTGATAAATGATGTCAGTCTTTACATTGCTTTGTAAAGTTTTTAATGTCAAAGTATGAGATTTAATTTTCCATTTTGGGTTACATATACCTGGATTAATAATTGAATGCGTGGCTCCAGTATCCACAATAAATTTGAGACAATCTTTTATTACTATATATGGTAATTCTCTGCAGAGGCTTGAAAACGAAAATTTTGCACTTCATCACTTTGATTTGGCAAACTATAATCAGAATTGTTCATGTCCTTCGAGTTGTTTATTCGAAAAGTATTTGGAGCTACGGGTAATTCCACTACCTTTTTAGAATTTTGAATAATATTAATATCCATAGGTTCTGGAATACTATGCGAATTTTGATAATTTGAAAAATTTCTATTACTATTATAATTAAATTGACCACTATTGTTTGGGTATCTAGTATTATATGGCCTATTTGCATTGCCATGATACTGTATTGTATTCTGTTTATGGTTGTACTGATTGTTTCCATTTGAATTAAAACGTTGATGTGTAACGTTATTTTCATTAGTCCTATAATGGGTACTACCGACATCTGAATTTGGTCTATGATTATTTCTTTCATTGTAATTATCAAATTTCCTGAAATTTAAATGTTTATTTTCACTGCTATAGTTAGCATACCCAGAAGTAAAAAGAATATCCATTGCGTTTTCAATTGTATCAGGATTTCGACAAGCCAGAATCGTTTTCATAGGTTCAGGTATTTTCTCTTTAAATATGTTAAGAGCTGTTCCCATATTATTCTTAGCTATTTGTTCACTATTGGGATTGATTCCTAAGTCTGAAGAAGTTTTATTGTTTAAACTTCGAAGTTTATCTTTTATGTCATTGTAAAAATCAATAACATTCGTTCTAAAAACTACTGATCTAAGTCTATCATATAATTCTTCGATACTGTATTTTTCTCCAAAATTATTTATCAAAATTGTTTTTATCTGTTCCCATGACTGGATATGAAAATTTATTTCTACTGTCTCTCTTGCTTTGCCTTTTAATTTGCTTTTAATAAGGTCTAAAAATAATACTTGAGAGAGTTCATTATATTCAATAAGAAGTGGGTTAATTTTGTCAACCAGCGAAATAAATGAATAAAGTTCCTTTCTATTACCAAAAAATTCGGGTAACCTTTCAAGGAATTTGAATGGATCTATGGTATAAGAACGTGGGGCATTATTTTCTTCAGCCATTTTTATAAGAAAAAGGAAAACAAAGAAAAACTTCCTATTCTTCAAAATTCACAACAAATAAGTTAGATTAATATTTATAATTCCAATCTTTAAATGACTAAATTATTAATTTTTATTTATTTAAATATATATGTATATACATACATATATATGATATTTCAAAATCACTATAAAAAAAAATCAATTTCTTATTTTTGAAATTAAGTACATAAGAGGAAATAGTTTACATTAATAAAAATGAATTTTCCAAATTTTATTATTACCTGAAAAAATAAGTATACTTTGTATAAGTTTATTTACGATTTTATGCAAAAATGAAAAAAAAATTAATTTAAGGCCTTACAAAAGAAATAAGGAAAACAAAAAAATATTTATTTTTTATTTTTTTTTTTTTCATGTAATCTTCTTACGTAATGTTAGGGATAAGAAAAATTTTATTTATGTAGAAATTACTTATACTTAAGTAAGTTGCACCAATGATGACCTTAAAATTCAGCACGATCTTCTTAAATTGTTTGATTAGGACACTGGTCCAATGATGGGACTAAGATATTGCTCTTCGTCCTTTTTATTTGTATTTTTAAATATCAGCACAAAATGATTTTCTATTTCAGTTTTTTTTTTTTATTTATTGGATTTTGAATTTTATTTATTTTTTTTTTTTTTTAGTCTTCTTTTTTTATAATTTTGCCTTATTTCACAAAACTTTTAAATCTCAGCTCTTCATTTTTATGGAGTAGTCAGGAGGGTCCACCCGAAAGTTGGAATCGCTGTGCTACTTAATTATTTATTTGATAGTTCAATATTTCGTATAAATGCTTTCAGATTTTTGTTAAAATTTTATTTGTCTTTCAGAAAATTTCAGACTTTCAGCATTTATATTTAATTTATATACACATTGGGTATTTCTTCTTTGTTTAATTAACAATTTGGAGTTTTTATATGTTTTTAATGTTTTAAGATGTTTTAATGTTTTTATGAAAAACACACACATTCATGCACAAAGGCTTCAATATTGTAATTTTCCTTTTTTTTTTTTTTAAATATTATCACAAATTAGATGGAATATTCCGTGTTTTTCTGTTGTATATTCAATCAACAAAAGTCTTCAATAATATGTTCATTGATCCCCGCCAGGACATTAAAATATCCAGTATTTATTTTATTAAAAAAAAAATACCCGGGAATCCTACCGACTGCGCCAATTATATTTTTATTTTATATTTATTTATTATTTATTTCAATTTTATTTGAAATATCCTTTATTAAAAGGAAACACATTTAATTTATTATATTATTTTATATTTTTATTATTTATCTTTTATTTTCGAAATTCAAACTTAAACTGGAAAACAATAATGAAAATTTTTATAATATTTTAAAAGTATTTTCAAAGGTGATATGATATAAAAATTAATCAACAAAGTATTTTATAAACAAGTTGTACAATACAATAGATACATATACATGAATACATATACATGTATACATAATGTACATATAACTTATAATCACGTCACTATTCTCTTTGCTATGCATAAGACAAAACCGAAGATCAACATAAAACACTTTTTTAATATAACTCCAAATTAATACTCCGAATTAAAACACTTAAATCTCCGCTCGCCTATATCGGATCGCCTTAATTTTTGGCCTAAGCTCTTCGTCGAAACCCGCACTAGCGTTTTAATCCAAAAATTAATAAAATCGGCTATGAATTTCCGGAGAAAATCCGTGGGAAAATTATATGAAAATCGCTCAATAATCACTTTCAATACCGACTGCCAAGCAACAAGAACAAACAAACAAACTCTTACACTTACACTTGCGTATGTATTGAAACTGATAGTTTACTGCCCTAGAGGCGCGTGTATAGATGTCAACACATCAAAAACAACTTTTGATTACCCAGCAAACAAATACGTACACGAAAAATAATATTGTTTCTATTGCTCTCCTTAGGTTTTGGCTTCTCTTTAACATGGAGCGGGGATGGATAACAAGTACATATTTTTAAATTTTATCTATATTTTAAGTTGAAGGACTCGTATGTTTTGCATTTATAATAATTGTATTTATTGTATATGGGTATTTCCACAGAAAGGTCTACCGCGGCCAAAATATTATGTTATTAAACAATTATTTTTATCTTATATTATGAGAGAAAAATATTCAAATTTTGTTATTTTAAAGAATTTATACCTTAACTTAACACCCATAATGGGAAAAATGTTAGTAACATTCAAAATAATATGTTACTTGCCTTCGGTTACTTTTAATCGAATTTTATCTCTAATGGTTAATATTTTAAAACGCATTTTGTACGATTGCACTAATAACAAAATAGTTTGCTTACAACAACAATAAACTAAACAAGTAAAAACGTTATATTCGACCGGGTCGAATCTAAAATACCCTCCAAATATTTAGTAAGTGAATTTGAAATGTTTAACTTGGTGGGACAGAGTTCCTTTATATAATATCGTACGCCAACGCCCCCTAAAGGGGGCGGGGTTCAAAAATATACAATATCATGTTTTCCACATACGAACGTATGGGCATTGCTAGACCGTCTTAGACTTCATCACAATTCTCTTTGGAGGGTATAAAAACTGTATTTTGGCGGGGTCGCTCTGGCAAGGGGTGTGGAAGAAACATTTCAGCTTTGTCATAAAACTCTAAAAATAAATGCTTGGGATAATTATATACAAAATTAAAATTTTTTTTTTTGATAGGGTCATTAAGAGGGCAAAGGGGGAGAGGGGGTAAGGCAGAAACAGATACACATAAAACTGTAAAAATAAATGCTTAGGATGATTATACACAAAATAAAAAAAAATATATATTTATTTTTGGTAGGGTCATTTAGGGGGCAAAGGAAGAGGGGGGGGGGGGGGGTGTAGGGCAGAAATCGGCAGTCAAAAAACTCTAAAGATAAATGCTTGGGATGATTATATACAAAACTTAAAAAAAACATTTTTTTTGGTAGGGTCATTTTGGGGGCAAAGGAAGAGGGGGGGGGGGGGGGTAGGGCAGAAATCGGCAGTCATAAAACTCTAAAGATAAATGCTTGGGATGATTATATACAAAATTTAAAAAAAAATTTATTTTTGGTAGGGTCATTAAGGGGCCAAGGAAGAGGTGGGGGGGGAGGTAGGGCAGAAATCGGCAGTCATAAAACTCTAAAGATAAATACTTGGGATGATTATATACAAAATTTAAAAAATTTTTTTTTTTTTTGGTAGGGTCATTTAGGGGGCGAAGGGGAAAGAGTGGGTAGAGCAGAGTAGTACCAGGTTTCGTCTCAGCTTCGTCATTAAAGCTTAAAAGTGTTATTTTTAATGAATTTAGGCTTAAGTAAAACAATTTTTAAATTTTTATGCTATTTTTGCCTATAATAACGCCCACTGAAGTGGGCGGGGTCAAAAAATATTTTTATTTTATTTAATGGCTCCAAGTTTAAGGCGTTGGACCGTATTTGACATAAAAATATATCATTTGCTTAACAAAATAACCAAAAAACTATAACAATTATGTTGTTTTTTCTGGGTTGGTTTAGTTCTTCTTAGGGGAACTTTTTTCCCTCTTGCCCGATTTAGCCCATCTTCGAACTTAACCTGCTCTAAGTTTCAAAATATATTTATGCCAAATTTCAAGAGTCTAGCTCTTTTCGTTTGGACTGAATCGTGATTTCCACAGACGGACGGACGGACGGACGGACATGCTCAGTTCGTCTTAGATTTCATCACTGATCAAGAATATATATACTTTATGGGGTCTGAGATGGATATTTCGATGCGTTACAAACGGAATGACAAAGTGAATATACACTCCAAATTCTTTTTTGGAGGGTATAAAAAAATGGGAAAAGAGCCAAACGAAAGAAATATAACTGCCATTTTTTAATTTGTTTTCCTTGATATTCTAATGTCAAATGCGCACCTTAAAAGCGTAATTTTTTGTAATATCTTCTGCGCTGTCGAACGGAATTCAATAAAAATTTGAAATTAAAGCAAGTTTTATGTATAAAACTTAAAAAATAAATTACTTTGACCGAAGTTAATAACAGACCCTTTCTATTTAATATTGAAGTTTGCCACGTAATTCAACTGGTGTAAGTTAAACTTTTTCAAATCTTTGCTGCAAATATTTTTATAATTAGCAATAAATGGTTTTATGTAGATCCCAAACATTTATTTTTGGAGTTTTATGACAAAGGAGTAATGTGTCCCCACAGCTCTTGCCAGAGCGACCCCTCCAAAATACAGTTTTAATACCCTCCAAAGAGAATTGGACTCCATAAAGTCATCATCAGTGATGAAGTATAAGACAGTCTAGCGATGCCTATACGTTCGTCTGTGGAAAACATGATTGAATTAAAATTTTAAAACCAAACTACATCAAAAATTATACAAGTTTATCATAAGGAAAATATGTCACGTAACGCAATATCACGTCAAGCTTCATATTATGGCTTGTATCAATAAAACTAGACATAAAATCATAATAAAAAACAATTATGTAAATAAAGATAAACTATCCCTTAATAATATTCAAATAAGTTACATAAAAGTTTTTAGCTTATATCGCTGGTTTTTGCACTTTAGTAAATGTAGAGAAAAATCACGTAAATTTTTTGTCACATCACGCAACAGCTTTTGTTGACCAATATGTCAGGACCCCGACTCTTACAGAACCCATGCTTTCCACTAAATAAAGAGCTCTAAAATTGCTTCCCAAAAACCTAAATAAGAAAAAAAATATTTGGGCCTTAGTTTGATTTACATCATGTTGAATACGTGCGACTGTCACGTGCGCAACCAAGGAAATACCCATATGACACAATATTTTTATTTATTACCATTGGACTGATGAAAATTTTATTTATTTTGTAAACTCGTTTATACCAAATGTTTACTTCAAATAAATGTATACAGTGAAACTTCGATATAACGAACTTCGTTAAAACGAAAAACTCAATATAGCGTATGTTCTATTCAGGCCCTTGAGAAAACCTCTTTATTGCAAAGTTTTTCATACAAAAATACACTATTGCTATAACGAACAAATTCTGAGAAAAAAGTCTCTATACAGAGAAATATTCCTTAAAATTCCTCAATATAACGAAATAAGAATAAATCCTAAATCCCTAATCCCCTTATAAAAATAAAGAAGTTTACATGTATTTACAAGCTTCTATACAGCGAAGTTCCCATACAAAACCCTCTATACAACGAAGTAAGAATAAAATTATAGCAAAATGGTAAAGTCTCGTTATCAAAAGAACGAATTCTTAATGTGTGTGCAAAACTATAGTTATAACGACTTGTTTTTCGTCTTGCTTCAACTTTCGTTATATCAAGACTGCTGATTATATTTATAGCGAAGCAATGGCTATAACGAAATATTTTCGAATTCCCTTGGAATTCGTTATATCGAAGTTTTACTGTATTAGCTGATCCAGATCTATAAGGCCTGGGTACTTTTATTTTCTTGCGAACTTTGCTTAGAATTATTTTCATGGCAGAAAATGCTCTTTCACAATTATATATGGTACCAAAAATTGAGTACAATTAGATATATGTATGTATGTATATATGTATATGTAGATATTTGTCTTTAGTGATTTTGATAAACAGAAAGTGATCCAAAATCATTTCCACCTCTGTTAAAAGTAAGCAGAGGTTTTTCTCTGCGCCACACACAATCGCAACTTTTTTTATGTGTCAGTACACATTACTGGTTTAATGCAAAGCAAATTCACTACTAAGTGAACTCTTCTTGCAACCCTGCAGAAAGTACATGTATTTTGTTTGTGTAAAATATTTCCATCTGTCAAATATAATTGACTAGAAAGAAATAAGAAAAATGGCGATTGTGATGGCGATACTGAAAACAAAACAACACAGAAATTCAGTAAGAAAATGGTAAAGTAAATATTTATTAAATTTGTGTGCACAATAACTAATAATAATATATAAAATTATAATTTATACATTTGTATTCGTTCTAGAATCATTAGGTACTGCGGAGGCGGAGCCACCACAACAGCATCCACAAAATAAACAAGTAAAAACGTTATATTCGACCGGGTCGAATCTTAAATACCCTCCAAATATTTAGTAAGTAAACTTAAAATATTTAACTTGGTGGGACAGAGTTCTTTTATATAATATCGTACGTAAACGCCCACTAAAGGGGCGGGATTAAAAAATAGACAATATCATGTTTTCCACATACGAACGTATGGGCATAGCTAGACCGTCTTAGACTTCATCACTGATCAATAATATATATCTTTATACGGTCCAATTCTCTTGAGAGGGTACTAAAACTGTATTTTGGCGGGGTCGCTCTAGCAAGGGTTGTGGGGGAGACATTTAACCTTTGGCATAAAACTCTAAAAATAAATGTTTGGGATAATTATAACAAAATTTGAAATTTTTTTTATAGGGTCATTGGAGCGGCAAAGGGGGAAGAGGGGTAGGGCAGAGTAGTACCAGGTTACGACTCATATTCGTCATCAAAGCTTAAAAATTTTATTTTTAAGGAATGTAGGCTTAAGTAAAACAATTTGTTAAATTTTTACACTATTTTTGCATATAATAACGCCCACTAAAGGGGGCGGGGTCCAAAAATTATTTTATTTTTATTTTATGGCTCCAAGTTTAACGCGTTGGACCGTATCTGACATAAAAACATATTATTTGCTTAAATAAATAACCAAAAAACTTTAAAAATTCTGTTGTTTTTTGTGTGTTAGTTTAGTACTTCTTTGGGTATCTTTTTTCTCCCTTGCCCGATTTAGCCCATCTCTGAACTTAACATGTGCTATTTCTCAAGATATATCTGTACCAAATTTCAAGAGTCTATCTCTATACGTTTGGACTAAATCGTTTGAACACACACGGATGGAAGGACATGCTCAGATCGTCTTAGATTTCATCAAGAATATATATACTTTATGAGGTCTCAGATGGATATTTCGCTACGTTACAAACGGAATGACAAAGTGAGTATACCCTCCGCATTATTTTTTGGAGGGTGTAAAATGTAATCAGTTAGTTTTATATTTAAGATAACGTTTACATTTTTTGGCTAGGAAGCTAAATGTTTGGCTCTTTTTTCTAATACCTCTGAACGTCTTTCAAAGATACTAAATATGTTTAATTTACAAACAAAAAGAAAAAATCCGCTTCATGTACCCCAAAAGTTCTAATGTCCAACCGTAAAAGTTCTAATGGTGGAACCGAATTTTTAGTTTTTAAAATTTTTAATATTAATTTAATTCTTAGCGAAAACCAAAATTGGGAATTTATGTCGGTTTTCCAACACTGGAAACGAATTTTTAATTTGTAAAATTCTTAATACCAATTTAATTATTAGCGAAGTATAAAATATGTTTAATTCACTGTGAATAAAAATGCAGTATGCAGATTTATTAAAGTATAAACGATTGCTTATACACAATGGTAAGTATAATTTTATAACAAGGTAAGTAGAATTTGTATGACAAGGTAAGTATAATTTGTATATAAAATATTCAGGTAAGTTTCTCGAAGGGAAGTAAGTAATGTATGCTTCTCGAAAGCTCAAAGATAATTAAATTTTAATTATTAAAAAGGTTGCGAAAAAGGTACCAATGTAAATTGTTGCGAACTTATTCCACTGGATTTAACCACGAGCAAATTCCCGTGCAGTGTTTCAACTTTTCGTTTAAATCATCTAAGCGACCTTTACATTGGTATCTTTACACAGCCGAGTATTTCAATTCAATTCCATTAAGCATATAGACTTATATAATAAAATAATGAATTTATTTTATTTTAGTGTTCAATGGGATTGAACATGGCGCCGGCCTTGGCCTGCCTGAGACCTACTGCTCCGCTTGGGTGTACAGCACATTCGCCAACGACCTAATCGTTTCCATCAGCACTTTCGTATTAGATGGTTCAGACGTGTTTATAGCTGGCTTTGGAGTACTTTCCAGTTTCGGCTTGCGTTGACGCTTGTGGTTTGCAGTCTTTAATCCTTTGGTTTGACGACTCGACCTTGCCTTCATGTGCAATAACGTATGATGATAACCCCCACACTTTCGGCAGGTGTCATTAGACTCACACGCTCGTAGATCATGGCTCTTGGCCAAGCAATTGGAGCAGTAACGGTGCTTCGCTACGACCTCTTCCCTCTGCCGCGGATGCATGTTTAGAAATCTGCCACAAAACCTTAGCGGGTGGTATTTTGTGCATAGAGCGCACTTGTAATTGTCTGCCACAATTCTCCTGCTGCGGTTGCGATGACGTCTCCGGTTTTCTGCGGCAGGACGTGTTGCTTCTAACCGTCTGTTTGGCCTAGGAAATGGAAAAAGGAAATTAATCAATTGACGTTTTAATTTTGGGGAAGAGGACTAATAATTGAGTTGGGTAATGTTATTTGGAATGTATGATAGATGAGGAAAAGATTCTAATCATAAGGGTTCACAAACGCATGATTATGCTAATTTTCCTTCGTCAGGAATAGAAGATAACACAATTTGACTATTGGGCGAACTATAGTGCCGGTGCTTATACGCACCTCGGCCGCACGTATATTGCTATCTGCCCCTGAAAAGGTTTTCTCTATCCTTCCCAACCGCCATTCGTGAGGGGGTTGCAAGTCGTCCATGATTACCACTAAGTCGCCGATCTGGAGGTTTGGGTTGGAGTTCTTCCACTTGTACCTTTTATGTAAAGCCTTCAGGTAGTCTTCTTTCCATCGTATGGCGAACTGATGGTGTGTCACCTTCAATTTCTCCCACCTGTTTATCATCGACATATTTTGGCAATTTTGTTTGGGTAGTGCCATTAAGGGAGCTCCTCTCAAGAAATGACCGGGTGTTAAAGCAGTCATCTCCGCTGGATCTTCTGAAATGGCAGATATTGGTCGGGAGTTGAGTACACCTTCAATTCTCGCTAAGATTGTGGTGAATTCTTCGAACGTGAATCTTTGCCCTCCTGCGATTCGTTTCAGATGAAATTTGAAACTCTTGACTGCGGCCTCCCATAAGCCGCCCATGTGTGGAGCGTGTGGTGGTATAAATTTCCACTCGAACCCTTGTGCCATGTACCTCTGAGCTACGTCCTGGGCTGCCTGGTCCACAAAATTGTTAAATTCTTGTTCTAGCACCTTGCTAGCACCGAGGAAGTTACGACCATTATCCGTAACTACCCTTTGGGGGAGCCCCCGCCTCCCGACGAATCGGGCAAACGCGGCTTGGAATGCGGCAGAGGATAGATCCGAGCAGAGCTCCAAGTGTGTTGCCTTAGTACTAAAACAAACGAATACACTTACATATGCTTTTAATACCGGTGTTTTCCGTAGAGGAGATGATTTTATTTCAAACGGCCCGGCAAAGTCGATTCCTGTAATTTGGAAGGGAAGTGATAAATTGCATCTTTCTGGGGGTAATGGTGCCATTATTTGATTGCAAGGATTCTGTTTGAAAATAATGCACCTCTTACAGTGACGTATTACCCTTTTTACACGATTCTTCAATATTGCGATATAAAATTCAGTTTGTACCATGCGACACATTTGATTGCATTCCGCGTGCTGTAAAAACTGATGTAGATGCCACAAATATAATTCACAAAACCTAGAGTTGCCGGGCAGAATTATAGGGTAACGCTCGCTACATGGGAGCGCCGATCGCGCTAATCTACCGTTTACCCTAAGTATGGAAGATTCGTCCGCAAACGGATTCAGAGTCTTCAATGAACTTTTATTGGAATTGCACTTTGACTCTAGCAAACACTTATACTATTCTGCGTAAAACCTTTTTTGTGCCTGTATAATAAGTCTATCTTTTACAAACTTCACCTCTTCTTGTGTTAGCTCACCGTACCTTATTCCAGTCTTTCCTTCCTTATTGGGTCCTGCCAACCGGTTGAAGAATCTAAAAATATAGCATAGGACTCGTAGGGCCCTCGTATGCGATGAAAATCTGTCTAATATCTCTATTGACTCTACCTGAGAATGAAATGAGTGTGTTTCCAAACCCTTTTCATTTTTCTCCAGCGGATTTCTACTTGGCCATTCGGATGCTGGATTTGTTAACCACGACGGACCATGCCACCATAACAAGCTCTTCGAAAGGTTTTCCGGGCTACATCCACGTGTCCCTAAGTCCGCTGGATTGTTATGAGTCGGGACATGTCGCCAACTCGCGCTCGGTACTAAGTGATGTATTTTTGCCGTCCGGTTAGCCACATACGTTTCCCATGACGACGGAGGTTTTGACAACCAACCTAAAACAATGGATGAGTCGGTCCATAAATAAACATCATCCGATTTTAAATTAAGGGACATGCGGACATGATTCACCAGTTTTGCCAACAGCAGAGCGCCATTAAGTTCCAGCCGCGGTAAACACACTGTCTGTATTGGTGCGACCTTGCATTTTGCCAATAGCAAACTGGTAAATGTATCTTGAGTACTTGTCTCGCATCTCATATATACTGTCGCACAATATGCAGCTTTCGAAGCATCAGAAAACCCGTGCACTTGTATTTTGTCCTGGGGTTGGTACTGCAGCCAGCGTGGAATTTTTATGGCATCTATTTTGGCGAGGTCTTGAACTAAACTGTTCCAATTCTGTAGCGAGTCCTCCGAAACTTCTTCATCCCATTGTAGGCTCTCTAGCCATAAGCGTTGCATAAGAATTTTTGCCCTGATGACTACAGGCGATAGCCATCTGGCTGGGTCAAACAGCTTCGCCACTGCCGATAAAATCTGACGCTTAGTTATACTAGACGCCACACTAATTGGAGTGAAACTGTATGAGTGCATTCCATTTAATACCAAGAGTTTTGGTAGAGCTTGTCTCGTGGAATCGCAAGAACTCTGAATCATAGAGATCTTCTTTTGGTAAATGTGTGAGTAGACTAGGTTCGTTTGCAGTTATCTTTTTCAAAGGGAGACCTGCCGAATCTAACACTTCTATTGGGCGTTAAGGGTTTCCTCCAACGTGTGCCCACCAGATAGTATGTCGTCCACATAGTTTTCTGATCGTAAAATCGAGGCCGCCCTTGGATAGTTAGCTTCTGAGTCTGAGGCAAGTTGGAGCAGAGTACGAATTGCAAGGAAAGGGGCACAATTTACACCAAATGTGACAGTTTTCAACTGAAAATTCTGCGTAGGGCCGTCTGGGTTGGGTTGAAATAAAATTCGTTGAAACTGTCTGTCTTCGGGGTGAACTAGAATTTGGCGATACATTTTTTGTATATCGCCGCTAAATACGTATTTGTATTTCCTCCAATTGAGTATTATGGTCATTAAATCATTTTGAAGTGTGGGACCTGTGTAGAGAACATCATTTAATGAAAACTGAGTTTTAGTCTTCCTTGAGGCGTTAAAAGCGATCCTTAATTTTGTGGTTTTATGCTCTGGGCGAACCACTGCATGATGGGGCAGATAAAAAGAATGATATTTACCCTGCACGACTATCTCCTGAGCAGAAGTTTCTTCCATGTGACCTAGTGTCCTATATTCTTTTAAAACTGCTGTGTACTGAGATTGCAGTTGATGTTTTCTCCATCCTACAATTCTGGGCTAGCGCTTTGAACCTAGAGGGACCGAGAAACATTTCGTTAGGAAATTCCGGTCCGAATGGAAGTCTCACAATGTATCTCCCTTTTACATCGCGCGAGTTAACGACTTTAGGTAGAACACTCATTCACACACACACACACACAGTGATAAGTAATGATCATGCATCGTCATGATACAAAAAACACTTTTTCTAAAAGATAATAAAATACAAACATTGCATTGTTCTTAATTTTATGGATATGTAATTGTAAATATTTTCTAAGATACTTTCTCTAATATAACATTACAAAATTATAAGATAAGAAATAAACCATGTTCAATCTTGTTTAACTAACAAAGAAATTACCTAAAAAATAAGATATGTTTTATTACCTAAAAAACAAAGATAGGTTTATCATAATACCTAAATATAAGAAACAAAGAGATGTTTATTCCAATACCTAAATATAAGAAACAAAGATATGTTTATTACAATACCTAAATATAGGAAACAAAGATATGTTTATCCTAATACTTAAATGTAAGAAACAAAGACATGTATTTTTTAGTATTTAAGAAAGATATTTCAAAATTGTAAGTCAGTTTATTATTAGCATAAGAACTAAGAATAACTCATCCGAGTTAAGAAAATAAAATTATTTTTTTAATTCAAAAAAAGTGTAAAACTTTAATTGGCGATCCTGCCAGGAGAATAATTAAAATTATTCTTCAGTAAGCGGACCATTGGAATCCTTGTCACATCAAGGACTCAAGACAACCTTCATAGAAGGAAAATTAAAATCTTCATACGAAGAAGAAAATAGAGAACTGAAACAAAAAGCAACATAAAAAATAACTTATAAATTGTAGTGATAAAAATCAATAAAAGTGTTAGTGAATAAAAAACCTTATGAAAAGAGAAGCAGCTTTCGACTACACACGTCCTTTAGAAGATTTAGAAGAACAAAAAATGGATAACAACAATGTGGAAATCAACATGCTTGTCCAGCAAATGGCAACTCTACAAGCCACTATGCAGAGTATGATGCAGCAACACGCAGCGGAAGTCAGCGCATTAAAATTAGAAATACAACAAATGAGAAACAACCCCCAGGTAAATCCTCAATGGAATCATCCACAACCTGCACCCCAGGAAGAAATTTCGACACTAATAAGAAATGTCAACGAAGTAAAATTAGATGTATTCAAATCACTTCCGACATTTGATGGTGATATTACCAAATATCGAGTGTGGAGAGAAGATACATCTCGAATGATGCATAGCATAGAACCACTAAAAAACACCAGTATCTACTCCCAGGCATTACAAATAGTAAAAACAAAAATACAAGGAGCAGCCGCTCAGGTTTTAGCCAATCATGGTACAATTTTCAATTTCGAGGCCATCAGAGCAAGGCTAGACTACACGTACGCCGATACTCGACCTCTATATGTCTTGCAAGAAGAGATGAAGCGATGCTACCAAGGAAGAAAAACATTGGAAGAATTTCATGATGAAATAAACAAATGCTTAAGTTTAATAATATCAAAAATCACAATGTCCGGATACGGAATAGAAGCCGTTAATGCCATGACAGAACAGGCAAAACAGGACTCTATTCGAGTGTTCATATCTGGAGTTAATAATACATTTGTACAGTCCACACTATACGCAAATGCTCCAGAGGATTTGGAACACGCATATTCTATTGCCCGCACAATAGAACATGATAGCAAGCATCAAAACTTAAAACTATCATACGATACGGCACACACATCAAAAATACAATTAAGTGAGCCACGATTCGAGAGACAACAGTTCCAACCAAATCGAAAAAACCAACCGCGCCAAGAATACAACTTTAACAATCCTCGAAGATACTTCAGCAACCAACGACCTCAGGGATTCAACCTCCAGCAGCAAATCAACAATCACCAACCTCGACCAGAACCAATGGACATTAGTTCAGGAAACACTGCTCAACGACAGCCCACACGTTTCAACAATTCCTACCAAAAACACAACAACAAATCATGGAAGCAACAAGCAAAGCCCAGCGGAAACTTTCATCAACAGAGGAACAACAATATCACCACACAAGATGACACCGATAGTTTGATTGTAGAAACAGGTACTGTAAATAAATTGGTTGTTAAGAATTTAAACTAAGGAATGGGTTGCCCCATATCACAATGTCTGATGAAGAAAGAACATATAATGTATTAATAGACACTGGAGCAACCCATAACTATATAAAAAAAACACTAAAATTAAATTTAAGAAAAAAGGTAAATCCTATTGAAGTTATGTCAATTCATGGAACTTCTATAATAAATTCAAAACAAACCATTAAATTTCTTGACAAAGACATAGACTTTTTCGAGTTAGATAATATAAAAGAAAGCGATTTAATATTAGGATGGCAGGGAATAAGTGCCCTAAATGCCATAATAAATATACAAAACATGACGTTCACAATAAATAAAAACGAAATTAGCAAAGTTAATTATATTATAGGAAATGAATTATATAAAGAAAGAATAGATTTTCTAATGAGGGATAATAATGGCATAGGACCTTTACCCTTTACAACAGCAATTGAAGCCACTATTAGGACTAAGACAGATGAACCCATCTGGACGAAGCAATACCCATATCCCATAGCGGATAACGACTTCGTAAATAAAGAAATTGAAAGATTACTACATGAAGGAATAATTCAACGTAGTAATAGCCCATATAATTCACCCATCTGGACTGTTCCAAAAAAAGGAATAGATGAGACAGGACGACCAAAAAGACGAATGGTCGTAGACTTTTCAAAATTAAATTCTAGTACTATAACGGACAGATATATTATTCCTGATGTAAATATGACTATACAAAATTTGGGTAAAGCCAAATATTTCACAACCCTAGACTTGGAATCAGGCTTCCATCAAATAAAAATTAAGGAGGAAGATAGAGAAAAGACAGCTTTTTGCATAAATGGTGGCAAGTACGAATTTGTGCGTATGCCATTCGGACTAAAAAACGCCCCTTCAATATTCCAAAGATGTGTCGATGATATCCTAAGAGAATATATCGGGAAGTTCGCTTATGTCTACATTGATGATGTACTCATATACTCTTCAACACCAGAAGAACATATGGAACACATTCAAATCATATTTAATGCTTTAAATCAGGCAACACTTAGGGTATCCAATGAAAAATCCAAATTTTTCCAAACAGAGGTCGAATACTTGGGTCACATCATTAAGCATGATAAAATAGCTACGAACCCAGAAAAGGTTGAAACAATAGATAAATATCCTTTACCCCAAACACTCAAAGACTTAAGAGGTTTTTTAGGTATGACAGGTTATTATAGAAAATTTATACAAGGATATGCTAGCATAGCTAAGCCCCTTACAGTTCATTTACGAGGAGATAATGGACAAATTGGAAAGAATAAAAGTGCTACAACAAAAATACATTTAGACGAAGCTGCCATACAAGCATTTAACAAACTAAAAAAATGTTTAAAAGAACAAGTTGAACTTTTTCAACCTAACTACGATAAGCCATTTGAACTGACTACTGATGCATCTAACATAGCTATTGGAGCCGTACTTAGTCAAATGAAGAAACCAATTTTTTTCCTCAGCAGAACATTGAGCAAAACTGAAGAAAATTACAGCACCAACGAAAAAGAGTTACTAGCGATAATCTGGGCACTGCAAAAACTGAGAAATTATATTTATGGCACAACAGACCTCACCATTTATACAGATCACCAATCCTTAACTCACGCTATATCTGAAAAAAACCCAAACCCGAAATTGAAACGTTGGAAATCAATAATCGAAGATTTTGGAGCAAAATTAGTATACAAACCAGGACACCAAAATGTAGTAGCTGATGCATTATCAAGACAACAGATTAATGTTTCATCTATAGACACTGTACATTCTGCTGAAAGCTCACATAGCGAAGTTATAAAAAGCGTAACACGTCCATTCAACGCTTATGCACTACAAATAGAACTGGTACCAAATACTAAACTAAAAGAAACACGAACACGTACAATTTTTCCAAATAGGATTAGACATACAATAAATTTTACAAACGAACAAGAATTGATACAAGAATTAAAAAAGGTTTTACAACCACAAAAAACTACTGCCATTCATACTACAATGGAAAATATATTTAAATTTGGAACAATTATAAAGAACACATTTAATGACATAAGATTCGTATATACACAAAGAAAACTAATTGATATTCAAGATAATGATAAACAGATTGAAATAGTAAAAAATATCCACAACAGAGCTCACCGAGGTTATAAAAATAATATAAGAGAAATACTTGAAACACACTACTGGCCAAAAATTGAACAGCATTGTAAAGCATACAATAAAAAATGCAGCCCATGTCTTTTTGGTAGATACGAAAGAAACCCGACAAGAGAACCATTGAAAGATTCAGACATACCAACAGAGCCAGGCGAATATATACATATGGACATTTATTTCAACGAAGGAAAAACTTTTTTAGTTGCCATTGATAAATTTTCAAAGTATATAACTCTGAGAGAACTTGACTCGAGAGAAAATATGAGTAATAAAATTGAAGAATTACTTACAAACAATTACCCGAACTGCACACGACTAATGACAGATAATGAAAAATGTCTCAATACAGCAGCAGTAGAAATGATGTGTACAAGATATGGTATTACAAAAATTAAAACACCAGTATATAGATCAACATCGAACGGACAGGTTGAAAGAGCTCATAGTACAATATCGGAACTAGCCAGGATTTTTAAAATACAAAACGAGACAACGATAGCAGATGAAATTTATAAAACGGTACGGGAAATAAATAATACAATTCATACAGTAACTGGTTTCAAACCTAAAGACATTTTGTTTAATAAGATAAAATACGAAAAAAGTGACATATATGAAAAATTAAAACAAGCATCTGAAAAAACACTACGAAGACTAAATCAAGGCACAAGACACCGAACTTTCTCTGCAAACGAACAAATTTTAGTGAAAATAAAAGGATTAAGAAAAAAGAACGACGCAAGATACATCAAATACATTGTAAAAGAAGATCGTGAGGACACTGTCTTAACTACGAGGGGAGTAATTGTTCATAAAGACAACATAAAGAATTATACAATCCACAAGAATGATTCTCTACCTGATATTACTCGCAGTGGTCATGCCAAAAACAGAAGCAGAACTAAAAATTGAAAATCTGGAAAATCAAAAATACGTCCTAACGAGGACTAATGATGTTTTTCTTTATGATGAATATTCATACCTTTTTCATGTCACAAACATTACAAAAATATTAGAACCATACACAAATATAATGAAATATGTATACGATATAAAAGAAAATTTAGAACTCCAAGTTTTAGTCAACAAAATTGAAGCATTGGCAAGCCAACTTAATGAATATAAACGACATACGAGATCCCTAAATTTTCTAGGATCAGCATTGAAATTTATTACAGGAAATCCAGACCATAACGACTTCATATTGATGGAAACTAAAATAAATGAATTAATAAAAAATAATGAAAAACAACGTCTGATCAACTCAAGGTTTGAAAAATTAATCGATGAATTACAGGGTGAGACATTAGAAAACAATCTAATCATAGAACAGGTACATGACCAACTACTATTACTAGTAAGAACAATTAATGCTGCAAAAAATAAGGAATATTTAACTGAATCCTTAAATTTAGATGATGTAAAAGAAATAATAGAACACGAATTGATATCAGCACCTATAATAAATATTTTAGAATACGCAGACATACACATAGCTAGGACAGCAGACTTATTTATAGCCATCTATAAATACCCTATATTAAATAATGAATGCAAACTCTTTAAAATCACACCCATAAGCTTTAGGCACGGAAAAATACAATCAGATGACAAAATTGCCCAATGTAGAAAAGACTACGTCAGGGTAAACCTTTGCAAGAACTTTCTAGGAAAAAATATTTGCAGGACGAACAACGAAACGGACACATGCATACTTCCACTTCTCAACAATAGGAATAGTAAATGCATAGTTATTCAGGAATATAACCAGAACTTACTTAAAATTGACGAAGGATTCATATTATTGGATGGCACTCATCAAGTTGACAATATCACAACTACGGGCATAACATTAGTAACGTATACTGACGAAGTTAGGATAGACAATAATACTTATAGGAATATACATGACAGACTTATAGAAGCAATTCATAAAAAGCATGATGAGGATTTTGAGATCATGAAAATATTAATGTCGGACCGTAACAACGCATTTAATAATATTGACTCACTAAAAAAATTAATCATACCATATGAAGAACATCCTATACGTTCAACTTTTTATACATTAATTTTCATAATTATAATACTCAGTACATTTTACATAGGACTCAAAATATTCAAGTATGTACTAATATATAAAAGAAAACAAGCAGAACAAAATTTTAGAATTTATTATAACCAACAAGTTGAAAGAATTAATAGAGATCGGGACGCTCTCGTTTAACCCAGGGGAGAGTTAACGACTTTAGGTAGAACACTCATTCACACACACACACACACAGTGATAAGTAATGATCATGCATCGTCATGATACAAAAAACACTTTTTCTAAAAGATAATAAAATACAAACATTGCATTGTTCTTAATTTTATGGATATGTAATTGTAAATATTTTCTAAGATACTTTCTCTAATATAACATTACAAAATTATAAGATAAGAAATAAACCATGTTCAATCTTGTTTAACTAACAAAGAAATTACCTAAAAAATAAGATATGTTTTATTACCTAAAAAACAAAGATAGGTTTATCATAATACCTAAATATAAGAAACAAAGAGATGTTTATTCCAATACCTAAATATAAGAAACAAAGATATGTTTATTACAATACCTAAATATAGGAAACAAAGATATGTTTATCCTAATACTTAAATGTAAGAAACAAAGACATGTATTTTTTAGTATTTAAGAAAGATATTTCAAAATTGTAAGTCAGTTTATTATTAGCATAAGAACTAAGAATAACTCATCCGAGTTAAGAAAATAAAATTATTTTTTTAATTCAAAAAAAGTGTAAAACTTTAATTCGCGTGGTTGTGCTTGTATAAAGTTTCTCATGTCTTCCTCTGACGATACTGTAGCACAAGGGATCTCTTCATCTTCCCAGAATTTCCTTAATATGACACTAAGATCCGCGTCTTCAGAGGCAACTACTTCCGTTGTAAAAGACTGAATTGGGCTAGTTCTTATGGGAGCACTAAGTACCCACCCAAATATGGTGTTATACGCAGAAGTGCTTCCGCATATGCCTTTTTTAATACCATCAATATTTATGGAGTGCTCATAGTCATTTCCTAAAATTAAATCTATTTGCGAGGACTTATTGAAATTCGGGTCGGCCAGATCCAAATCTTCTAGCTCTTTAGTACGCTGAACTTCGAAAGAATGACATGGAAGTTTCTTCGGGACCTTTGGCAAAACTATAGCTTTCACGGACATTCTTGTATTCGTACGTCTCGCATACAATGTAAAGCTACACTCCTTATTTGCCGACTGCCTTTGCCCACCAATACCGACGATCTCGTAATGAGCCCTTTCATAGGGGAGTTGAAGCGCTCTTACCGTGAAGTATTCTCCTCTGCACTCAATTTGCATCAATGCAGTACGTAATAGAATACTTTCGTCGTTGATGGAGCAATTCGCATGTATGCGCTTTGATGTACTGGGTTGTTCATCTTGAGCTTCAATTCGTGCTGCGTTTGTTGAAAAATCTCGTGCAGACGCCGCTTTGGGTGCGTCCTCTACTTTCTTTACATATTCAGTGTTATCGTTTGCGTTCTGAGATTTTCTTGCCATGTGTAAGAGAGTGTGATGAGACATCCTGCAGTACATACACGTGTATTTACTTTTGCAATTTGCCTTTATATGGGCATGACCTAGGCAATTGCTGCAGTAATTATTCTTGTATACGTAGTCCATTCTTTGCTGGACCGAAAAAGCCCTGAACTTAGGGCATGTTCTGAGTGGATGTACTACTTTGCATAATTTGTATAATACAGACGAACTTTCTTGAGCCATATATGTCTGCACTTTGGGAGCCTTTGTTAGGCTTAAGCCATCCTTTGACCTTTGGATGCTTGTGACACGTTCAACAGTTTCATACCTGTTTATCAGGAACTGTGACATTTGGGACCACTTTAGGAGCTCACGAGGTGATGTGAGTGACTGTTCCCATAGGGCGAGCGTAACCTCTGGCAGTTTTGTAGAGATTAGTCTTATGAGAATGGGATCCCAACTTTCCACTTGGACACCTAGGGTTGCCAGCGTTGCTAATGAGTCATTGACAGATGATTGAATCCTCCTAATCGACTCGCTGTCCTCACTAGTCGCCGCAGGGATATCAAACAAAATTCTTATTTGGTTGTCCACGAGGACCCGCTTATTCTCATAGCGGGCCTTCAAAACATTCCATGCTAATTGGAAATTATCATGGGAAAGGGGATATCTTTTTACTATATCACCAGCTTCGCCTCTTGTTTTATTGCGGAGGTGATATAGTTTAGTAACTGGGGAGAGTTTAGGTTAGGTTAGGTTAAAAGGGCTGCCCGCAGTAAGCGAGAAAAACACTCGGAGGCCATCAAAAGGCCCATTGTGATGCCCAAGAGGACTATACCCTACACACTCTTCTCAAGACGAAGTGGTGGTTCCTGAGAACCATCCAGAACTTCTCACAAAGCCCGCCAGGGCAGCCAGCGGTGCAACCCTGAGGCAGTCAAGATCCCGCAGGAAACGAGAGCCTAGATGTCTAAGCCTACGCTCCTGCAGGGCCGGACAGTCACAAAGGAAATGCTGTACTGACTCCTCCTCCTCCTCATCGAAGCAGCTCCTGCAGCGGCCATCATGGGGAAAGCCCAAACGCTCCGACATGTGCCCAATTGCACAGTGCCCCGTCAAGACCCCTACCAGGAGTGCCAACGGCTGTTTCCCAAAAACAGAAGTTGCCTAGTCCTAGCTCTGCTAAGCGAGGGCCATAGAGTTTTGGAGACCCTACAGGTAGTAATACTTGACCACCTGTTTGTCACCTCCCTCCTTGCCCACCTCTGAAATCTGCCCAGCAGCTCAACTGAGGGAATGTCAATGTCCCTACGCGATACTGCTTCATCCAAGGCCGAACCCGCTCTCGCGCATTCGTGCGCCATCTCATTCCCCTGAATGCCTTCATGCCCTGGAACCCAAACCACATTGACATCATGCCCCCTAAGTCTGGCCAGAGATTGAATGCATGCCAGTACACATCTCGACTTTATCATCTCCGAATCCAGGGCTCTAATTGCTGCCAGACTATCTACACAGATGTCAATAGTTCTTGCCTCCAAATTGAGCCCATCAATCCTTAAAGCTGCCTCGGTAATGGCATAAATCTCTGCTTGGAAAACTGTCGAGGTATCGGGTAGCCTGAGCGATACCGAAAGGCCGAGACCCTCGGAAAAAACCCCCGAACCAGTGCCAGTGTCCATCTTCGAGCCGTCCGTAAAAACCAAAGTTGCATTACTACGAGTCGCAGAGTTTTCCATCCAGTCCTTCCTCTCCGGGAATGCGACTGAGAAGGATTTGTCGAAGCACATGACCGGAGTCATATAATCAGTCCGTCCCCCCAGGACCTGCCCTCCTACCTTTTGTAGGATAATGCCATGTCCCGTACGATCATGCCTGAAACTGCCCGACTCCATGAGCCTGAGGGCAGATCTGGCAGATATGTACTTGATGTATATATCAAGGGGAGCCAAATCAAGCATTGTCTCTAGACTGGCCTGAGGGGCCGACCTCATTGCGCCAGTCACAGCAAGACATGCTAGCCTCTGTACCTTGCCCAGTATAGAGAGATATGTACTCTTGTCCACAGCCCTCCACCAAACAAGTGATCCGTAAGTAAGAATGGGTCTGATCACCGCCGTATACATCCAGTGAAGGATGTACGGTTTCAACCCCCATCTCCTCCCTGAAACTCTCTTGCATGCGTAAAACGCACATAGAGCCCTCCTCGTTCTATAATCCACATTTCGTCTCCACGATAGTTTAGAGTCTAGAATAATGCCGAGGTACTTCGCTTCCCTCGAGAGTCCCAAGCTCATGCCACCAAAGCATGGTGTTCTAAAAGCCGGGATCTTATATCTCTTGGTAAAAAGTACCAGTACAGTCTTCGAAGGGTTTATGCCTAGACCGTTCCCCTTGGCCCAGTCCAGTAGTTCGTTCAGCGCCTATTCCATGAGTTCACTTATCGTAGGCAGATATTTACCCCTTATAAGGAGCACAACGTCATCAGCATAAGCAACTACTTTGGTGCCACCTGCGTTCAACCTGAAAAGTATGCAGTTCAGGACAAGGTTCCATAGGAGCGGAGACAGAACTCCCCCCTGCGGAGTGCCCCTTGTTACAGCCTTCCTCCTCGTACTCATGCCCAAACTGGATACTATGGATCTGCTCCTAAGCATGTTCCCTGCCCAGTCCGTAATTAACTGGTCCGCACCGATCTCTCTGAGCGCCCCAGTTATCGAGGATATGTTCAGATTGTTAAAAGCGCCATCTATGTCTAGGAAGGATGCCATAACAAACTCCTTCTTGTCAAGGGAATCTTCTATAGTACCGACAACATCATGCAGCGCCGTCTCCACCGACCTACCCTTCTGGTAGGCATGCTGTGCACCGCAGAAATTCTCTGGCGAGAGAAGTTCCCTGACATACAAATCAACCAGTCTCTCCAGTGTTTTCAATAGAAAAGATGACAGACTGATTGGTCTGTAATCTTTAGCGGTACCGTGGTTTATCCTCCCCGCTTTTGGAATAAATACCACAGTAACCTCCCTCCACTCCATAGGAATGTACCCGTAAACGAGACTTCCCCTAAAAATGGTTAGCAGCCATGGTAAAATCGCCTCCATGGCATGCTGCATCAGCGCTGGGAAAATACCATCTGGCCCCGCTGACTTAAAGGGCTTAAAAGATGTCACTGCCCATCTTACCCTGGCTGACTGCACAATGGAGTCCACCAAATCACTCCCTAGGATAGCTGTTTGCACGGGGACGACAGTACCACGTACGTCCGCCCCGTCCTCGCAATCCGGAAAGTGAGTTTCCATTAGTAGCTCCAGGGTATCCTCGCTGCTTTCAGTAAAAGTCCCGTCAGGCCTCATAAGGGATCCCGGCGTGCCAGGCTCCTTAGAGAGTAGTTTTCTTTGGCGGGAAGCCTCAGATGTGCTCTCCAAGTCACCACAGAAACGCTTCCACGATTCCCTCTTTGCCTTCCTGGTTTCGCTCTTGAAGGCGTTGAAACTCCTACGATAGTTATCCCAGTCTATGGGATTTCTGTCGCGCTTCGCCTTATTAAAAAGTCTCCGGCAGTCTGTCCTGAGCTGCTTGAGTCTCGGATTCCACCACTTCTGATGGACTTTCGTTGACGGTTGCCGCTCCCGACAAGATGCGTGATAGGCGTCCCTCAGTGTCCTTGACAAAAGGACTGAAGAGTCCTCCAGCTCCTGGATGCTGCCCATCTGCTCCGCTACTGGAGGTGGTAGGGCATCCACGAGCTTTCTGAAACTTCCCCAATCCGTTTGCCTAGGGTTCCTGTAAGGCTTGCCCCCACTCGGAATAAGATCGATCGTAAAAGTGATTCTGTTATGATCAGAGAATGAGCACTCAAGGCTCACCCTCCAGTCAGATATTCTAATCGAGTCCCTATCACTAACCAAAGTTAAATCAATGACCTGTTGCCTGATCCTATTGAAAAACGTTGGCCTATTGCCCTTGTTGCAAATCCTAAGATTGGTTGACAAGAGAAATTGTAATAAATCCTCACCTCGTTTATTTATAGCCCTGCTACCCCAGAGTGTGTGATGCGCATTTACATCACCGCCCAGTACAAGGTCATGTCCACGTGTCCCGCACCAGTCAATGAGTGTGCGCACCGCACTCGGAGGAGGGTCATCCACCTCATACGGTAGATACGCCGATGCCAGGATCACCATCGGGAGATGCTTGCGTTCAAGCGCAGCTACCGTTAGATCGCCAGAGCTGTAATGGGATAAAAGTAAAATATTGATGTTTTTCCAAATCAGAATACAGCTTCTAATCTTACCTTCCATGGTATGAGAGAGTAGAGTAAACAAACGTGACCGAAGGCCCCGAACCGTATTCGCAACTATCCAAGGCTCTTGGATCAAGGCCACGGATATGCACTCCCTCTCCATAAAGCGTAACTGCTCGTCCGATGCTGCCTCGGAGTGATGCAAATTAATTTGCACCACCTTTATGCCGCTCGGAATCGCCATTTTGTGAGTCCTTCTTTGTAGGCAAAATCAGCCTAAGCTGATTTAGCCCATATTTGATAACGCCCTTTTTGGGGCGCAGGAGATGGAGGGATTCTGAATCAATTTTGATCCAGAGATCTTTGCCATCCCCCTTGTCCCTGGCACGTCCACGTTCAATCGTCCAGTTCTCAGTACCAAGGTCCTTATTCTGGCGCTTAATGAGTGTAAGTGTGGCCTCATCCTCCAGAATAGGAGGAGGAATCCACACGCGCACCGTCACCTGAAAAGGAACTTGGTCCAAGGGCACGATTTCACGTTTGGCTCCTGGCCAAAGCTCGCCAGCTTCTTGGATGCTGTTTTTGAGAAAACCGATAGCCTTCTCATTACCGCAACCAATAATTTTGACGCCTCTGGACCACTTTGCCCCATCAAACGCAGTGAACGAGTCATCGTCACAAGTGGCGAGCGCGTCCACTAGTCTGCGCAGAATTCGTTCTTCCAGAAGCAGCCATTGATCATTTGTCATTTTGCCCCCCGGCTGACTGCGATCAATAATGGCTACCTGTAGCTCAGGTGCTGATGTCAAGCTAGTTGATGGTTTCAACCGCTTGCCCTCAGGCATCTGCGTCTCACCCGACCTTTGCCGTTTGCCACTAGAACCCCCTGCAGGGTCCCCTTTGCCAGCCCCGTGACCTCGTTTAGAGGAGAATGGAGCTTGCCTTGAGGACTCCTTGCCGGCGGTTTTCGCTTTACCGCGTAGGTCATCACCTCTCTTTGACTTGGACGACACCCCTTTCGATGTAGAAGGGCCATCGTCCAATTTCTCCGAGTCGGTGATCGTGCTCGGCCCAGGTTTAGTTGAGGGCCCGGCTGATGCCGAGATAGCTTTTCTACCCTGGTTTCTGGCCACGTTCGTCCCCGTCTCTGTCCTTGCCTCCATGACAGAAGTATTCCGAAACTCCTCATACTTCCGAACATGGTAGGCATGCTTGCGCCGCAAAGCCTTCTCCCGGGGAGTCAAGGAAGTTGGATCTCGAGATTCCAACGACCTTAAAAACCGGAGAGAACGCTTGTAGCCTGCCAGCTTTTTGCGTTCGTCCGGTCTTTTCTCCGCTCCTTCCATCACCTGTGCCTCTGATACCTTCCTGTCCGCCCCCACCGATTGTCTGTCCTTGGTATCAGAGGAGACCATGGTGATGTCATCCTCGTCCGTCTCGTAGATGTTAAGTCCGTCCAGTCCTGGAAATATGTCTAAGTCATCGTTACTAACTGTCCTGTCTTGTCTTTTCAGAAACCTGTCCCCTACTATGTCTGCCCCCCCTTGGCCCTTATCCTTGTCCGCCCCCCTTGTATAGGTCCCTGAAAAATACTCCCCATTTGTGTCTGTTGCCCGTCATCCCTTGTCGTACTGTCCGAGTTTGATGTTTTTTCTGTTCTTTCGCTTATTGTTCCCACGAGTGTAGGGGAGAAAATGTCCACCATGTCATAGCCCCCAGTGACAAGGTAAGGGCTTAATTACTTGCTGAGGCGCCCAGGTATCAGCAAGGCTCCGTAAGAATACAGTCGGTTACCCCTGACTGCAAACCAGCCGACAGGCACGGGTCGCATAACACCTCGGCTTAGGGGGGATAACTATTTGCCATGCAAGCCTTTAGAGCACTTGCCACCAAAAACAGGCAGAAACCCTAAAAAGGTCATCTTACTCCAGGTTCTGTCTGAATCAGAGACACTTGCCACAGCCAGCACTGAGCCACCACATCGCGCCAAGATTGTTATCCACGTGATGGGGGGAGAGTTTAGAGTGATTAATATACACTGCAGTGAACATATCACGAAATGAAGGCCACTGTTCATAACTCCCCTTAAAAACCTCTGTGTCACAGGGCGGGAGCTTTATAAAATTATTGGAGCTATTGTGTTCTACGTTCTGATCAAAGCCTAAATTAGGGACCGAATAACGTGATGTGGACTGAAATCCCGCTACATTAGCCGCTTCTGACCGCGCTGCCTTCAACAGTTCCGCTATTTGGCCATGGCATTGAAAGTAGGTGGTCACATGGGCCGCATAGTCACCCTTCGCTGACTGCTTAAATTCTGGATCCACTGTGTCATCTTGGGACAACATTAACTCTTGGTAAGAAGCTTCCATATTTTTGTACCTTGCCTCCAGATCCTTGAGCTTGACCTCTAGGATTGATTCCGTCTGCTCCTCGCTTCCAGCTTTGCTGAAAATGTCACAAAAGACGAGCAGATTTTCACAATCGAAGAGGAACATATCCTGAAGATAAGTGAACGACGACTTGTCTAAAGAGGACTGATTGGCCTTGGGGTTCATGGTTGTGATTAAACAGAATTTTACTATGAGAAAAAGATTCTACAATTAAAAAAGCGGGCCTTTTATTTTTATAACTAACTAATATATGAGTTATATTTCTTTTTTCTTAATTCTAAAATATAACTCTGGACTTGGACACTAGATATCTCTTATCTGAGTGTGACTATGAGAATTTTAAATGTTTACTTGAGCGAGTTTTTTCTTTTTAGGTATATGACTTTGTGCAACAAAGGGTTACTGTGTAGTAATACTAAATACTTCCTATTTAGTCAACACACAAAGTATACACCTTCTACTGTATGGGAGAGCTTTCTTTATTGTATTGCTTCTAACTGAATCTCTAAATTTTAGTTAACATTAGACGTATTTCCGGAAGGGGACTTGGTTGGTACGGAATTTTCCTAATTCGAGTACGTAACATCAACGAAATCATATAATAACAATCCAGATTTCACTTCACCCTTATATATTCTTTTCAGGCGCGGGTTAGGGTATATTGAAGGGATTAATTACCTCCACTATTAAGAAATAATATTTATTCTATTTTCAGAAATAAATTTTATTTCCTCATATAACTCGGGGGAATCGCACTGTACTGGCAACACCGATTATTTATTGGCTATATTGCCCTTGTTCATCAATTTTGTTTTTATATTTGCTAGTTCAAAGGTGGTATGCATTCCAATTGAAATTGTCTTCTTCGTTTATGGTACTCTATTTATTTTTCATTTCAGTTTGTTTAACATAATTTTTCGAGTGTATATTTATTATTGTGTGCAGATTTGCTTATCTTGCTATAGGAGTGCGTATATTTATATACAGAGAGTGTCGTTTTGTTTCTTTTTGTTTCTTCTTCAAGTGGACTGTATGTAAATGTTAAACATCATGAAATAAATGTAAGAGTAGCCATAATCAAGAGCGAACAACTAATTCTTAAGAGAGGTTTCCCACCACCATGCAAATACCAATTGTTAATTGCATGAGCACATACTTGTAAGTAAGAATCTCAATTTTCCTTTGTGTTTAAATTTGCTTTTATTTTCAGCGAGCTACTGATCTTCAATTCTTGCAAGTATGTATATGCATGAATGGAATTTGTGGTTTGGTATGTAGGTATATTTAAATAGATTTTTGGATATGTGTAAATATGTATGTATAGTAATTATTGTAAATATGTGGGTAAGTATGTTTAAATTCTGTTTATGTATATAACTATGTATGGGAATTGTTGTAAATATTTGAGTAAGTATGTATGTTTAAATTTTATTTATGTGCATGGATATGCATGGTAATCGTTGTAAATATTTAGGTAATTATATTTAAATATTAATTATTTGCATTTGTACATGAATGTACATATTCCCCTGTACGTAGATATGCAATTTTGTGCGTATATATATATATATATATATATATATATATATATATATATATATATATATATATATATATATATCTGTATGTAATTGTGAATGTATACAGGTATGTATGTATGAATGTTATAATGTATGTATGTAGGTATAATGTAAGAAATGAACTGTGCATATATGAAGGTAAGTATTTAATTCTAAAACCAATCAAAATGAAAAAGGTAAACAATGTTTGTTTTTTAGAAAATCTTTTATTAAAAACAACTAAGCAAATAATGCTTTCAATGTTGTTTCCAAATTAAGATTGAATTTAACTTAAAATTAGTTCAGCTTATATACTACTTACTAGGTTATTTTTATAAATGTTTAAGTTATAACAATGTGGGAAATTTGGTTTAAATTTGATTTTCCCTAAAAATATTTGTTCTTTCCCACGGCGGCGAATATTTTGGTGTAACCGAATATGTATGGCATATTAAAAGAAATAAACAAATTTTATCATGACAGTATTGTGACACACACACAAGACATTAATATTTCATGGTCACTGCAAGAGGTGCAAAGGCGGCGGTGTATTAAAACTATTCAAATATGTTTGCCGGCCTGTGCTGATATTTTGTGACACTTGATATTCTTTTGGTTATTTTGTTGATGCCCTTAAAACGATTAATTCTTTCATGTTGATGTTGTTTAAGAGAATTAATTCATATTATGCTACACCTCCACTTTTCGCAAGAATGTTCATATAACGATAGTTTTATGGACATTCTTTTACAAATATGTTTTATAAGAAAAAAAAATTTTAAGAAAAACTAGGAAAAACAAATTAATAATCTTATCTGTTAAATTGTTACATATATTTGTATATTCCAGTTGTTTATAGTGTTACATTGGTTAAATTATTAATCCGGATTGTTTAATTAAGGGTTTTGTATTATTATGCGGTTGTATTATGTGTTATGATATAGCTTAAGTCTATTTTTATGGACTATTTGTTCGTTATTATTTTTCTTATCAACTATAGTTACATTATTTCTTATGTCTATGTATTTTTATTATGTATGGTCCTTTGTAATTTGGTTCTACTTTGTGACCTGCTTCGTTTTTAAGTAAAACTAAATCTCCTATTTTTAAATTGTAGTCTAGAATATTTATATCATAATTGTGTTTTTGCTTAATTTTATTCCTATCTAATAATTGTTAAGTCCTTTTATATGCTACTTCTAATCTAAATTTTGCATCTTTGGCATAATCATCTATATTGTATAAAGGATTAATTCTATCTATTTCATGAAATTGTTTAAACTTGTTAGGAAGCTTTGAAAAAACTAGTTCATATGGACAGTAATTGTGAACTGTTGATGGGGTTGTATTAAAACAGTATGTAAAATATTTTAACCATTCATTGAAGTTGATAAGACAGATTGGGAATCTGTCTTATCAACTTCAATGTAAGAGCGTACATATTCATTGAAAGTTTTATGGCTCCTTTCTATTGTTCCTAGCGTTTGATGGTGATAGGCAGTTGAAGTTAGTTTTTCAATCTTTAAAAATTTACAGATTTCTTGCAATATTGCATTTGTATATTCAGTACCCATGTCCGAACGTCTTCATTGGACCATAGGTAAGTATAAAGTTTTCAAAAATCGCTTTAGCGACTGTTTGAGCGCTTTTGTCTTGTATTGGTAAAGTTACTAAATATTTAGTTAAGTCACATATTAATGTGATTGCATATTCATTTCCATAAATTGATTTTGGAAATGGACCTATTGTATCTACATACACCGTGTTAAATGGTTTATCTGGTGTTTCTGTAATGGTCATTGGACTTTTTAAATGTTTAGTTGTTTTTGATGTTTGACATTTATGACATGATTTAACATAATTTGATATGTCTTTGGACATATTTTTCCAGTAATAATATCTTTTTATTTTTTCTATTGTTCTATATATTCCACAATGTCCTCCTTCTATTGGATCATCGTGATAATTCAGCATTATTTCGAGAATTGCCTTGGCATTCTTACTATCGATTTGGGTCACCTCATTTAGTAGCGCTACTTTAATATACTTTAATATTTTATTGCCCATATTTTTAAATTCATTAATTGAGATAAATTCGAAAATTTTCTCACTAGGTGCCACTTGTAATTTATTTATATTTTGCTTACCGGCCACATATTCGAGCCTAGGGAAAAATTGTCCTAAGTCAAAGTTCCCTTTAGTAAACAAATCAGTAATTTGTATATATGTAACTATAGATTTTGCTCGTTTGATGAACATCTTCCGGGAGAAATCTTTAGTTTGTAATATTTTCTGACGTCAGTGTTATTTAATGGTACATATATACTGGGCTCATTATTTTTCTTATTATTAGTATTCATATGCTGTTTGTTGATAATTTTTCTATCCTTCCTTTTTTCTTTTTCATTGGTCATCGATCTAGTCGTGACTCTTAATATAGAACAAATTTTATTATTCATGTCTTTTAGGTCATTTATGCTAATTCGGGATAATGCGTCGGCAACATAATTATCTTTTCCCCTAAGATATTCAACTGTAAAATTGTATTCTTCGAGATCAAGTCTCATTCTTGTTAATTTTGAGCTTGGGTTTTTCATCGAAAATAAATAAGATAGTGGTCTATGGTCAGTACGGACAAGAAAATGTTTTCCATATATGTATGGTCTGAAATGCGTTATAGCCCAATGTATAGCAGTTAATTCTTGTTCAATTGTTGACTTGTTGCTTTCGCCTTTAGTAAATGTTTTTGAGGCGTATGCTATTGGTAAATGTTTACCACCATATTCTTGGGTTAACACTGCTCCACAAGCATATTTGCTTGCGTCTGTTGTAATACAAAATTCTTTTGTAAAGTCTGGGTATTGTAGCAAAGTAGGACTCATTAATGCCTTTTTTAAGTACTTAAACGCGAAATCACTATCCTTTGTCCATTCGAACGGAATGTTTTTCCTGGTTAATCTTGATAAATGTCTGGTATTCAGAGAAATTTTTTATAAATCTTCGATAGTAACTACAAAACGCGATAAATCTTTTTGCACTATCCGCATCTGTTCCCCACCTGGTTAACTATCTTGTCGCGATGTGGTGGCTTAAGGGGAGGCTGTGTCTCTTACTTCAGGCCAGGCGCTGTACATACACCCGTACGTTTAGGGCCTGTCGTGAAGTAAGAAGATAAAAAGGCCTTCTCAACCAAAGGTTAACCGCCCCCTTCCACCTCCCATTTCCCATAATCCTTCATCCACCCTTCCCTCCTCCCAAACATCCCTTCCCTCCCCCACTTGTAAGGTCAAGGTGATTGGTAGCTGTGCCGAGGACCTGAATGGCTAGTTAGTGGTAAAAGAAGACTAGTCGATAACAGCTCCCCTCCGGCTCCAGGACACGGGCCGGTTGTAATAAAAAATTTGTCTAGTCTGCGTACGCCGTCACTGCGCAGATTGTCCATCCCCTTACTGGCCTACTCGTGGGAACAATACATGGAAAATTTAAATAAAAAAAAAAAATAAAAACAATCAAAACAGAAGGGAAGAAATCTCTTCAGAGGACGACATTCTTGCCTCCAGCCAGGAGACAGTAGTCGACCTCTCGGATAGTGAGGGTAAAAGACAGAGTACTCCGCTATCCGCACAACAAACTAATACAGTGCCCCCAACACCGGTAATCAAGGCCGATAACCGGCAGAAGGGAAAACCCAAAAAAAGGAGCCAGAAAGAGCTCCTTAAAACTAGATATTCCAAGGCCGTCTTCATTCTTGACAAGATCGCCAAGAATGCGGAGAAAGGAGTCACGCACCCGCATGATGCTGAGGATAAGGTGAGATACCAGGCCGTGGTAGAGGAATATCGTAAGTTTATGGATTCCCTACCAAGCACGTCCAGAGCGGCCTCCCAGCAAATAGCCGAAGGAAAAAGTTCAAAAAGAAACCGCTCTCAGACAGAGGGCGGCCAGGAAGCAAAAAAAAGGAAGGTGCAGAAAACAACCTCTCCCTCAACATCATCTTCGTCGTCCACTCGAAGGCCCTTTAACGAGGTAGTTAAGGATAACCTTCTTGTGGCCTTGGCGAATTCCAAAAATGGGAAGATTCTCCCTGTAACAACGGAGTGGGGAGCTATCGAATCCAAATTCGCTGAGCTCGTAATGGACTACGTCCTCTCCAATAAGGATAAGCCGGCTCCTCGCTTCGACTCCGGTGAGATACACCGGGGGTACAGGGTGATCAAGTGCTTGGACGCGTTTTCTAAGGACTTCCTCTGCGAAAGTATCGCTAAGATTAGTGAGACTTGTTATGGGTTAAGCCTTAAACTCATCCCTGCGGAGGAAATACCGATGAGACCGCGGGCAAGGATTTGGTTACCAAAACTGGGAAAGGATGGTAACAAAATGCTAGAGTGTCTGAAGCTACAGAACCATAGCATTCCAATGGATGACTGGTCAGTCATCCGCACGGAAGATCATGGCAGTAATGGCACCTGCCTAATCCTCTCCATCACGGAGTCTGGAGCGGAAGCGCTCGAGAAAGCAGGCTCCAAGCTATTTTTCGGGGTCAGGGACGCTAAGGTAAAGGTGTCCCGCCCAACTAAAGCTGAGATCGACGCTGTCGAGGCTGCGAACAACCTCCTGGGAGGGATGCAGCTAGCTGAGGAATAAGCACGATGGCTCTAAAAATCGCCCAGATAAATCTGAAGCACTCGAAATGTGCAACAGATAACCTAATTGTTATCTCAGTCGAAGAGAACATCGACATTTGTAAGGTGCAGGAACCATGGGTAGCAAACTCCGAGGTCAAGGGGTTCCCGAGGTCCACATACAATGTACTATATGCTAAAGGAAATGGTAAGCCCAGATCATGTCTAATAGCCAAAAAGCACATAAAAATCTTTCTCTGTTCACAGTTCAGTACTGAGGACCTTACAGTTGCGAGGGTCGAGCTGACAGATGGAACCAGCTTCCTTGTCGCATCATGCTACATGGCGCACGACAAAGCAGCCGCTCCAGATGAAGTGAAAGCTCTCATGTCATCTATTGGTGCTGATGAGGACATCATACTCTGTTGTGACGCCAACGCCAGGCATACAGTTTGGGGTAGCAGTGAAATCAACGACAGAGGTGAGCATATCCTTGATTTCATAAACCTTAATAAATTAACCATATGTAACTCCGGTTCCTCTCCGACTTTCATCTTTCCGAGTTCGGATAGGTTTAGCGGGTGGGAAGAGGTTCTGGACATCACTCTTGTAAATGATAGATTTAGACCTTTGATTGATAGATGGAGGATATCCAATAAAAGATCCTTCTCGGATCACTGTTGGATATTCTTCGAAGTCGCGTCATTAGGCAATGAAAAGCAATGCTTCAGGAACCCGAGGAGAACAGACTGGGATAGGTTTAATGGGATCCTGAAGCAAAAACTAAGAAGAGTAGCAGAGATCGAGAATACGATTGATGGACTTGAACACAATGTGGGGGCGTTTAATAAGGCTATAACGAAAGCCTTTGAAGTATCCTGCCCCCTAACAAAGACTAAGAAAAGTTACCCTCCGTGGTGGAGCTCGGAACTCTCAAAGTTACGTAAGGAGGCACGCAGGGCCTTCAATTTATGCTATGAGAAGAAAGCATGGCAGCCTTATCGGGATAAGTTAGCAACGTATAAAAAAGCTATAAAGGTCGCCAAAAGAAGCTCATGGAGAAATTTCTGTGAGTCAATAGATAGAACTAGGGATTCCGCAAGGCTTAGTAGGGCTCTGACCATGAACCGCACATGTCCAACCTTCGTTAAGAGGGGGGATGGGTCATGGACAGATTCCTCCGCGGAATCCCTAAGTATTCTTTTCAACACCCACTTTCCAGGCTGTACTGACACGGCCATAGGAATCCTACCAATTAGTGGGAATCAACACACTGTCAATAGAGATTTAATATCCCCAGAGAGAATCTCTTGGGCTATTGACAGCTTCGCATCGTTTAAATCGCCGGGTCCTGACGGCATCATTCCAAAGATGCTACAGAGTGCGAAGGGCTCTGTCATTCCCTGGCTTTTTAGGTTCTTTGAATTCTGTCTTACACTCAACTACGTTCGGACCAGCTGGAGGAAAGTAAAGGTGGTTTTCATTCCCAAGATTGGGAAAAGGAGTCACGAGGACCCAAAAGACTTCAGACCAATCAGCCTTTCATCTTTCTTAGTTAAGACGCTAGAAAGATTACTAGACACCCATATTAGGCATCGACTTGAAGGATCGTTTATTCTCTCAGATAGTCAGCATGCCTACCTGAAGGGACGCTCCACGGAAACAGCTCTGCATGAGGTGGTGGGAGTCGTGGAGAGATCCCTAGAAAACAAGCAGTATACCTTGGCTGCCTTCCTAGACATAGAAGGCGCTTTCAATAATGTATCAGTGGCAGCCATCTAACAGTCTCTCCGGGATGCAGACATTGAGGAATACATCAGCAACTGGATCATTGCTATGTTGAAGGCAAGAAATGTCACTGCAGCGTTAGGTAATAGCGAAATGTCAAGATGGGCATGTAGAGGAACACCACATGGTGGTGTGATCTCTCCGCTGCTCTGGCTTCTCGTTGTTAACACGATTCTTCTCAGACTAGATGCTGCAGGAGTTAAAGTTGTGGCTTACGCGGACGATGTAGTAACAATGGTATCAGGGATGTTCACGGACGTGATTAGTGATATCATGTCCAACGCCTTGGGTACACTCAGTAGATGGGCTGCAGGATGCGGTCTAGGAGTAAACCCTAGCAAAACGGAACTGGTACTATTTACTACAAAGACCAAAACCCAAAGCTTTAAACTTCCTCGTCTGAATAATCTGGAACTGTCCCTCTCGGACACTGCAAAATACCTAGGAGTTATCCTGGACACGAAGCTATCGTGGAAACCAAATATACATCATAGAGTAAAAGAGGCAACAGTTGCCTACTACTCCTGCAGGAGAATGTTTGGCTCCAGATGTGGCCTAAAATCCATAATGCTTAAGTGGATGTACACAGCAATTGTACGCCCTATAGTGACTTACGGGTCGTTAGTATGGTGGCCCGCCACAAGTAAAAAATATGTAGTAGATCAACTATACAGGATACAGAGATCTGCTTCCATCGGGATTACTGGTTGTCTACGTACTAGTCCTTCAGAGGCGCTGAATGCAATACTAAACCTAATTCCGATTGACCTTTATGTACTCCGGGCATCCTCAAGCAGTGCGGCAAGACTAGCGGCATCAGGGAGGTGGAGGTCAAGGAACTATGGCCACGCAGGAATCCTTGGCCGGCTACCACCGACACTGAGGAAGCCCACCGACTATATAGTACCTCACTTAGACTTTAACACTTCATTCAAAGTCCTCTTACAATCCAGGCGGGAGTGGAGAAGGGGAAACTTAGAAAGGGAATTCAACTTCAGAGTGTATACTGATGGATCAAGGATGATCTGTGGTGTAGGCGCTGGGGCCTTCTCGAGGGACCTTGGAATAATACTCTCGCTCCGTCTCCCAGATGAATCCAGCGTATTTCAGGCTGAGATACTGGCTATAAGGGAGGCGGCGAGGCTGTTAATTGATAGGGGTGTTCAGGGTAGAGTCGGTATCTTTGTCGATAGGCAGGCGGCACTTTTATCTCTCAGGTCGTTCACTACTTCGTCTACTCTGGTAGCCCAATGCAAAGAGCTGCTATCCAGACTGGGGGGTCAGATAGACGCTACCCTCATCTGGGTACCCGCACACAGCAATTTCTTTGGAAACGAACAGGCAGATGAGCTAGCTAAGGCTGGATCTGCTAAGGACGTCTCCACTGCCGTATCGGTGGACATGCCGTTTGGCACCCTAAGGAGCACCATTCAGAGCCACTTCCCGCAGAAAGCGGCGGACAGGTGGGGCAAGCTGAACACGTGCAGGGTGGCTAGAAGCATGTGGCCATGTTATAACGACAATAGAACGGCACAATTGATTAACAGGAATCGCAGGGACATCTCAAGGCTCGTAGCGGTTGTGACGGGGCACTGGGCAATAGGCAGACATGCAGGCAGGTTAGGTCTCAACCATAATGCATTCTGTCGGAGCTGCCGGGATCAGAGCAAGGAAGAGACAGTTTATCACTTCCTTTGCGAATGCCCGGCCTTGCACAACACGAGACACAAATTCTTAGGCAATAGTATTATAGGCGACCTCGCGGAGTTATCAGGTACAGGTCTGGGGGAACTTATTAAATACCTCAATGCGACGGGTTGAATCTAGTAACCATCCGTACCTGAGATCAGGATACGGCTTCCATAGGTAGTCACTGACGAGTGGAGTGGTTTTTTCAAAACGGGATCTCAGAGATCCTACTTGAATGCTTGCGTGTAGCGGGCAGCCACGTATACCAACCAACCAACCATCCGCATCTGTTAGTGTTGGATAATTTTTAATTATGGAGTATTTACTATCATCTGGTAATATCCCTTTATCTGTACATTTATGACCAATGTATGTCACTTCTTTCATGAAAAATGAACATTTTTCAGAATGTAATTTAAGGTTGTATTTGCAACATAGATCGAAAACATTTTGTAAATTGGAAAGCATGTGTTTTTCAGAACACCCCAGGACGACTAAGTCATCCATATAAAGAAACGCTTGGTTGGGTTTAAGTCCACTGAAAGCTAATGTCATCATTCTTTGAAAAGAATTAGGAGCAATTTTCAAACCATATGGTAATCTTGTAAATCTGTAAGAACCGTTAGTTGTGGAGAACGACGTTAAGTCTCGTGAAATTTTATCTAGGGCTATTTGATGAAATCCTGACATTAAATCAAGGCAAGAAAAATACTTAGCTCTTTCAAGTTGATCTAAAATATCATCTATTCTATTTGGTAATGGAAATTTATCCGCTACTAATTTCTTGTTTATTTGCCTGTAGTCTATTACGAGTCTCCACCTTTTGCCTTCTGAGTTGGGTAGTGATTTCTTTGGTACCAACAGAATTAGGCTGTTATATTCAGAATATGATTGTTCCACTATTTTGTCATCTATTAATTTCTTTACTTGTTTGTCTATTTCTTCTTTGTGGGAATGTGGAATTCTATAGTTTTTAATGTATACAGGTTGTTTATCTTTTACTCTCAACTTTTGTTCATAAAAATTATTTGTGGTTATTGTTTCAGATTCTAAACCGAAAATATCACAATATGAACTACAAAGTTGTGTTAATGTATTGTTAAATTGTACAGGAAAATTTTTCTTTAAAATTTGCAAAACTTTCTTATTTCTCTCTGTGTTTGTTTTAGATTTACTTTTAAATATGTTATAGTTTGCGATGTTTTCGGTTTTTATATTGCTTTGGTTAAATGTACCAATACTATTATTAATGTTCAGGATACGAATGAAAGCTTTATTTGTTGTTACTATTGTATTTGCTATAAAAATACCTGGTTCTATTTGTTGGTTAGGAATTAATAGTTCGTGTTCTGTGGATAGTAATTTTACTTGGCGTATGATTTCTGATCTTGGTGGCAGAATTATGTCGTCGCCATTATTTTTGATTGGTATTTCTATTGGGTGTGTTATGTAAAAGGGGCGTCGTATTTTACCATGTCCTATTCCGCTTAATGTTGTTACTTTTTTAGCATTTATTTCATTTATATGGAAGGGTATTAGTTTTATTAATGAAATATCTGCTCCAGTATCAATTAGTAATGTTATTGGAGTGTTAGTTTTATTTATATGAAATTGAACACAGAAACATAAGTTGAGATTAAGATTGTATATTTTGTTATTTATTGAATTTGTCTTAGGGGATCGTCTTGGTTTTCCGAATCAAATTCGTTTGATTCTGTTGCCCTAATGTAGTTTCCGTTTCTACGATTGTTGTTAGGACGTTGGTTGTATTTATTGTTATTGCCGTTATTGTTTTGTCTATTACTGTTATTATGTGGGTAATTGTTTCTTCCACGCAATTTTCTGTAGTTCCCACGGAAAAAGATATTACGATTGTTTTGTTTTTGTTTGTAATATAATATGGAATTTTGTTGTTCAGTTGCCTCAGTGCAACTATTCACAAATTTACTAATAGTGTCATTCATGCTATTGAATTACCCTGCTTCCATGATAAGTTTTACTTTTTCTATGGTGCAGTTTTTTGTAAGTGCTTTTACGGCTACTTGTGTTGAATATTTGGTAGCCAAGTCACATGACAATCCATCCGAAATGTATGCGTTTTCTAATGATTTACTTAAACTTTCTATTTCGCTGCAATATGCGTTAGCAGTTTTATTGTTTTGTTTAATGTTCATTATTTTTGCAGTGAGAACTGATTCTCCTTTAATAGAATTTTTTAGTTTGTTTATAATTTCAGTTATAGTTGATTCGGTATTTATTACGTTTCTGGCGTTCCCTTTTAATTTTGTTTTTATTAGGGAAACTGCCATTGTCTCATGTGTACCTTTGATTTCATTGACCAAGGACAAAGAATCAATAAATGCACTTAAATTTTCAGACTTACCATCGAAGTCTGTTATCAGCTTTGAAGCTGTATTAAGAAATTGCTGTTTGTGTCATTGTGTTTTTAGTGTTTGGTGTTACTATATTAGGGTATACACTTTCGTGTAGTGAATTTGGTAATTTTACTGAAATAGATTTCTTTGCAGCTAATTTCAAAACTCTATTCTTTAAATCTAAAAAAAATGCTTCGGCTGCGATTTTATGAGCTGCCGTAAACCTGTTAAAGTGTACGTTAAATAAAGTTCTTATATTCTCTAAGCTGTCGAGAATTATTTGCATATGTTGTGTAACCGTTTCTTCCTTAACTGGTCTGTCAACATTAAGGCATTTATATGAACGGTCAAAATCTTCCTTAATTAGTCTGGCTTTAGTAAGAATAGTCTTCCATTCCATTGAAAAATATCTTTAGATTTTGTCTAAATTGTCGGCTCTACTAATATATTTCTTTTTCAGAGATTTTTTATGAAGTAAATAGATTTTAATAACGAGATTTATTATTGATATTATTACCAAAACTAGCATTAATTTCCATAATGAGTTAATTTCTTCAGTGTTGTCAATACTTCCACGTTGTTAACTACATTTGCATTGGGGTTCTCAATCTTTGATTGAGGTTTTCCCATTTTAAAAGAATTTTATGTAATTATATAAAATTATTATTTTTATTTTGAGAAAAAGGTTAAATTTTTATTTAGTGTACATGTTTTTTTTTTTTGTTTTTATTTTTTATTTCATATTGAATTTCGGATATCTTTTGTATTACGATTTGTAGTTCTTCGCCTGTAGCGTATGTTTTATGGTATTGGAGTGCACGCAGCTGCACTTTTAGTTTATTTCTCCGTCCTCCTCTTGGTTTGTTTATATTTGAGAGTGGAAAAATTGGATATGTAGGTCCTTCTGGTTCTTTTTGTTTCAGCTTCTTTGGCTTTGGTCCAACTGAAAGAATTGGTGGCTTATTTGCGTGGTCGGCACCCTTAACTAATTCTGCTTTCCACCTGGACTCGGCTTCTTCTAGTTCCTTCAGGATTTCCTCTAGGCTTTGTTCCATTCATGCAAAGTGCTGCTTTTGAATATTAAATCAATTTAGGATAGAGATCCAACTAAGCATAAGCTGTCTGTGTTGGATCCTTTAATCCTTTCTGACTTAGGATAAGCAAAGGCAGGATCGCCATAAAACCAATCAAAATGAAAAATGTAAACAATGTTTGTTTTTTAGAAAATCTTTTATTAAAAACAACTTAGCAAATAATGCTTTCAATGTTGTTTCCAAATTAAGATTGAATTTAACTTAAAATTAGTTCAGCTTATATACTACTTACTAGGTTATTTTTATAAATGTTTAAGTTATAACAATGTGGGAAATTTGGTTGAAATTTGATTTTCCCTAAAAATATTTGTTCTTTCCCACGGCGGCGAATATTTTGGTGTAACCGAATATGTATGGCATATTAAAAGAAATAAACAAATTTTATCATGACAGTATTGTGACACACACACAAGACATTAATATTTCATGGTCACTGCAAGAGGTGCAAAGGCGGCGGTGTATTAAAACTATTCAAATATGTTTGCCGGCCTGTGCTGATATTTTGTGACACTTGATATTCTTTTGGTTATTTTGTTGATGCCCTTAAAACGATTAATTCTTTCATGTTGATGTTGTTTAAGAGAATTAATTCATATTATGCTACAATTCTATTTCGTATTTATGTATGTATACGAGTTATTTGTATTGTATATTTATATCAAAATACCTTTATTATTCTTGTGGGTTGTAGGTATTTAGTTAGATATCCAATGACTTCGTTTCCTCACTTGCAAATTTATTTTGTTCTTCTTTTTTGTTGTTTTTCTTCTTTATTTTTTGTTTTTTATTTTCAAATTTTTTCAGAAATCTTTTACTTCAAAATAATTTGTTATATTTTTATTAATATTTTTCACCAAACTAATTTGATTTGTTTCTTACATATATACGTGCACCAATACAAATATGACGTATGTACATGTCCAAAGAATTAAATTTCTTTTAGTTTTGTGTTTCTTTGAAACGGTACTTTGTTGATGATGTATACACTTATATGTATGTAGATATGTTTGTATTCATATGTGTATAACTTAGCGGTATTATTTTCTTTCTTTATTATATATTCTAATTTTTTGTACCAATTTGGTTATTAGAATTTTAAACTTTGGTTTTTTCTGTATACTTGCACTCAGTATAACAGTAAATTTTGCGGATTCTTCTTGAAAATTCTGTTGTTTCTTTTAATTCTAACTTCTTTTGTGTATATACACATAGTATATACACTTAAAATATGCACTGTAGCAGTAAATTTAACTGTATTTAAACTTTGGTTTTTTGGGTTTTTTGCGTTTTTTTCTTCTCACTTTTGAATATACCTTTTTATACACATCCACATGCACCTATGCAATTAGTGGATTTCCAAACATATGTACATGTACCTATTTAAATTTAATACATACATCCGTAAGTATACACACAATTATTTTTGCCAGATATCTTTTCCTTTTTTTGCTGCTAATTTTGTTTTTACTGTTAATTTTTCTTCTATATACATATATACCTACAATCATAGCTGTTAAGTAATGATTAGTAATCATAATAATTAGTAATTAGATTTTTTTTTTTTTTGAAAGGTGAAGTAACGATTATATTACGATTATTTTCAGGCTCGCACGATTACTAATTGATTACGATTACAGATAATCGAAAAATAATCAAGATTACTAAAAATTACGAAAAAATAATCAAAAATAATTAAAAGTAATCGAAAAATAATTTGACTACTTCCGAAGATTACTTTTGATTGTTTTTGATTATTTTTTTTTATTTTGCGAAATTATGGCAATACTGTTTAATGTTAGTTGTTTCTTTTTAATTTTTTGTTATTATTATTGATGTGCATCGTTTTGATAATTGAAAACCTGTTTGCATTCTTCATGATTCTGCATTCTTCTTAGTTGTCACGGGTTCACGGGTTTGTGCTCTATTCGTATCAAGCAGGGACCGAAAATATCTGCTATGTTTTTATTTCGGACCAAAAAAATTACACAAAAATGACCCTTATATGCATTTGGGAATTTTTAACCATTATGGTCGCATTTATATTATATTGATTACCGTAACCAATTACATTGAGAAAGATAGAATTTTGGTTATAAACAACCATTATGTCAACCAGAAAAATATTTTGGTTATAAATAACCATTATAGCAACCAAAAAATTTTTTTGGTTAAAAATAACTATTATTATAAATAATTTATTTGTTTTTGGTTATCACTTATAAAACAACCCCACAAAATCAACTAAGTTCCAAATTGAAGGTCCGTCTCCAATACAAGTAAAATGATCACATATTTTAACGTATGCTTGTCCTTAATATTTTTATGTTTTAAATGTTTTAAATTTTTCAAAATAAATTGTATGTATAAAGTGATGCGCATTCTAAATTTTTAAAAAATAATCGAAACTAATCAAAAACAAGTAAAAACGTTATATTCGACCGGGTCGAATCTTAAATACCCTCCAAATATTTAGTAAGTGAATTTGAAATGTTTAACTTGGTGGGACAGAGTTCCTTTATATAATATCGTACGTCCACGCCCACTAAAGGGGCGGGGTTCAAAAATATACAATATCATGTTTTCCACAGACGAACGTATGGGCATTGCTAGACCGTCTTAGACTTCATCACAATTCTCTTTGGAGGCTATAAAAACTGTATTTTGGCGGGGTCGCTCTGGCAAGGGCTGTGGGGGAAACATTTCACCTTTGTCATAAAACTCTAAAAATAAATGCTTGGGATAATTATATACAAAATTAAAATTTCTTTTTTTTGATAGGGTCATTTAGAGGGATAGGGCAGAAACAGGTAGACATAAAACTCTAAAAATAAATGCTTGGGATGATTATATACAAAATTAAAAAAAAAAATTTTTGGTAGGGTCATTATGGGGCAAAGGAAGAAGGAGGGGGGGGGGGTAGGGCAGAAATCGGCAGTCATAAAACTCTAAAGATACATGCTTGGGATGATTATATACAATATTTAAAAAAAAAAATTTTTTTTTGGTAGGGGCAAAGGAAGAAGGGGGGGGGGGGGGTAGGGCAGATATCGGCAGTCATAAAACTCTAAAGATAAATGCTTGGGATGATTATATACAAAATTTAAAAAAAAAATTTTTTTGTTTGGTAGGGTCATTTAGGGGGCAAAGGAAGAGGGGGGGGGGTAGGGCAGAAATCGGGAGTCATAGAACTCTAAAGATAAATGCTTGGGATGATTATATACAAAATTTAAAAAAACATTTTTTTTTGGTAGGGTCATTTTGGGGGCAAAGAAAGAGGGGGGGGGGGGGGTAGGGCAGAAATCGGCAGTCATAAAACTCTAAAGATAAATGCTTAGAATGATTATATACAAAATTTAAAAAAAAATTTTTTTTTGGTAGGGTCATTTAGGGGGCGAAGGGGAAGGTGGGGGTAGGGCAGAGTAGTACCAGGTTTCGTCTCAGCTTCGTCATTAAAGCTTAAAAGTGTTATTTTTAAGGAATGTAGGCTTAAGTAAAACAATTTTGTGGGTGGTGTTGGCTGAAGTAGTAGAACACGAGACTATGAAGCGGAGGGTCGTGAGTTCGAGCCCCCGCTGAGTCAGGAAATATTGTGTTTAATTCTTCTGATCAGCATTAGTGCGTGGTTGTGTTAGTTGTTGTCAGCCTGTTTCAATGATGAAGGCATAGTCACTGATCACTGAACATAATTGGCAGCGACTGACACTATCATGTACTAAAAGCAGAGTAACAGCACCCACCTTCGTCGGCCCTGTAGCAAAAATTAGCCGGCGAAGTAAAAGGTTGAAATAGCTACAAAAAAAAAAAAAAAAAAAAAAAAAAACAACTGTCTATCTTCTCATCTTTCCTAATCTGTCCCCTCAATACTATCCCCTCGTTTTCAGTTCCAGCGCAATGCATTGCATATATAGGGGTCATCCCCTGAGTGCTGGTCCAAGATAAAAAAAAAAAAAAAAAAAAAATTTGTTATATTTTTATGCTATTTTTGCCTATAATAACGCCCATTGAAGTGGGCGGGGTCAAAAAATATTTTTATTTTATTTAATGGCTCCAAGTTTAAGTCGTTGGACCGTATTTGACATAAAAATATATCATTTGCTTAACAAAATAACCAAAAAACTATAAAAATTATGTTGTTTTTTCTGGGTTGGTTTAGTTCTTCTTAGGGGAACTTTTTCCCCTCTTGCCCGATGTAGCCCATCTTCGAACTTAACCTGCTCTAAGTTTTAAAATATATTTATGCCAAATGTTAATAGTCTAGCTCTTTTCGTTTGGACTGAATCGTGATTTCCACAGACGGACGGACGGACGGACGGACATGCTCAGTTCGTCTTAGATTTCATCACTGATCAAGAATATATATACTTTATGGGGTCTGAGATGGATATTTCGATGCGTTACAAACGGAATGACAAAGTGAATATACCCTCCAAATTCTTTTTTGGAGGGTATAATAATCTTTGAAAGTAGTCAATTATTTGCTTGATTACTTTTGATTATATTTGATTATTTTCTCGTAATCCTAACTAATCCTAATTATTTTTGGATTATTTGTAATCATAATTAATTAATAATCAGAAATTTATAAAAAGAGAATTATGTAATCTATACCATTCTTTTTAAAATTTGATCTAATTGATTACTAATCGTAATCCAAATTTACAGCTCTGCCTACAATATATATTCTTTTGGGTTTTTTTCTATTTTATTTTTTATACACTTTTATATATGTAGGTATAAAACTTCCACATATCTACATTACTTTAATTTTGTTTTATGTTTTCTTTAACTTATTCCGTGACCACCGATATTCAACTGATTTTCATAATGTTTTATTTTAAGTACATACCTCATATTAAATGTCGCGAGTATTACTCGCCAAATTCTTCACTCTCCTTTTTCTCAGGTAGATGATATTTAAGTTGCTTCTTGTATTCTCTTTTTGCAGATGAATGTTGGTGTTTGTTTTGTTTTACCAGCAAGATTGGATCTTTTTGTCTTCTGTCTTTGCAGATTAATGTTCTTGTTGATTATTTTATTGTTGTTACCAGCACGATTGGTCCATGAATAAAAATGCAGTATGCAGATTTATTAAAGTATAAACGATTGCTTATACACAATGGTAAGTATAATGCAGATTTATTAAAGTATAACGATTGCTTATACACAATGGTAAGTATAATTTTATAACAAGGTAAGTAGAATTTGTATGACAAGGTAAGTATAATTTGTATATAAAATATTCAGGTAAGTTTCTCGAAGGGAAGTAAGTAATGTATGCTTCTCGAAAGCTCAAAGATAATTAAATTTTAATTATTAAAAAGGTTGCGAAAAAGGTACCAATGTAAATTGTTGCGAACTTATTCCACTGGATTTAACCACGAGCAAATTCCCGTGCAGTGTTTCAACTTTTCGTTTAAATCATCTAAGCGACCTTTACATTGGTATCTTTACACAGCCGAGTATTTCAATTCAATTCAATTCCATTAAGCATATAGACTTATATAATAAAATAATGAATCTATTTTATTTTAGTGTTCAATGGGATTGAACACACTGAAAAAAAATAGAATTTATGTGGGTAATTTTATGTACCAGAAGTATTTCGATTTTCCTACTCTGGAAGCGACTTTTTATATTTTTACCAATACAGTTCTTAGTGAGGAGTAACATAGTTCTACTTAACAAAAAAATTAAAATTTTTAAAGTTTTTGGTCACTTTCATGTACCATAAAATATTTCATTTGTCGAACCCTGGAGTCGAAATTTTTATTTTTTGAGATTTAAAACAACAACGTCAATCGCCTCTTCGTATTCCTCCAGCAATACAGCTTCCGAAAAAATGGGTAAAGCGTCCATATTACTAGAAAAGAATGAAGTTTAGTAAATGCGATAAAATTAGGTGGTCAAAATGACCAGTTTTTTGATTGGTCGTCTAACAATCCCATTTTGTGTTCGAACGTCGGCGACGCGAACATGATCATCAGTACCTGGATACGTTTTCACGACCTGATCTCACTTCCACGCAGTGGGCGAAAGTTGCTCATGACGAATAGCAACTAAATCATTTACAGCTATATCACGCTCAGGAAATTTCCATTTATAACGTTTATGCAAATTCTGTAAATATTCTTCTTTCCATCGGCGACAGAAATCATGCGTAAGTGCCTTAACTTTGCGGTATCTATTTATCAAACCTATTGCTGACTCATATATTGAAGGTTCAGGGGGCGCCAATATTGGCCCGCCTATCAAAAAATGACCCGGAGTAAGAGCCACTGGCTCATTAGGACCATCCGACATAGGACATAGTGGGCGCGAATTTAGGCACGCCTAAAAAGACTCTGAGCACAGTCGAAAGCTCCTCAAATGTATACTTAACAGATTGAGCCTCCTTGCGAAAATGATGTTTAAAAATTTTGACAGCCGCCTCCCAGAGTCCCCCCATATGGGGCGCACCAGCTGGGATGAACCGCCATGAAAGACCCTGAACTCCAAATGTTGAACACATACGAGCCTGACTTTCCTTCAAAAAAGTGCGAAAATCCTTTTCAATATCCCGAGAAGCACCTACGAAATTTGTGCCATTGTCAGAAAATACTGTTTGTGGACAACCTCGCCTAGCAATAAAACGATGAAAAGCAGCCAAGAAGGCATCCGACGACAAATCCGTTGTAGCTTCTAAATGGACTGCTTTGGTGGAGAAGCAAACAAAGATACAGACATAGGCTTTTGTTATTCGACAAGATCGACCGGTAAAACTTCTCAGGTCAAAGGGACCTGCGAAATCCACGCCAGTAGTGGTAAAAGAACGATTTAAAGTAGTTCGCTCTGGAGGAAGTGCCGCCATAATCTGATTGCATGTGCGTTTCCTATCCAAAATGCAACGTTTGCAGCGGTTCACTACAGTGCGAACCAACACCTTGAGCCGTGGGACCCAATATTCAACGCGTATAATCCGCAGCATCAGCTGATTCCCGCCATGAATCGAAATCATATGTACAAACTCTGACAACAAAATCGTAAACCTACTTGAATATGGTAGAATAATTGGATGTTTTTCAGTGTAGGATAAAGAGGGAGATTTCACCAAACGACCATTCAACCTCATTACTCCATTGCTGTCCAAAAAGGGATTAAGGGACTGTAACGAACTTTTTGCGGAAATCGATTTTTTCAACAAAAGACTCTGATATTCCTCAGGATAATGAACTTTTTGAGCCAAAATCGCCAATCTCAACTTCACCTTCGATATTTCATCACTTGAAATCGTTGTCGACTCAAAAGTATACTTGCCCCTATGTGCAGAATGTGTCCGATAGTAAAAACGAAACAAATATGATATCATTCTGAGAGCACGATCAAGCTTAGAAAATCTATTCAACACATCTTCAAAATCTGAAAAGAATACTGCATGCGTCTTAATAGATTTGGCCTCGACATCTGTGTCCATAGATCCAGAGATCACTTCCTGCCAGATCCGAAGGTGAAACTCCTCTACTAGCTAAATCTGCTGGATTATCGTCCGACCTAACATGATACCAGTTGTGTTTTCCGACATTCTCCTGAATTCTGCACACTCTATTAGCAACAAACTTTGTCCAACTACTTGGCGTTTTCCTCAACCAACAAAGCACAATAGTAGAATCGGTCCAACAATACACCTGTTTGATTGAAATACCAATTTCGCTACTCACTGTTTTTGAAAGCTCAGAAGCCAAAACTGTTCCACAAAGTTCCAGCCGAGGCAAAGAAATAGATTTAATAGGAGCGACTTTCGTCTTACAAGAGAGTAAGTGTGCATAAATTTGGCCAAATGCTTCAATGCGAATATAAATTGCCCCCGCGTATGCTTTTTCCGAGGCTTCGGAAAAAACATGAATTTCTGCTATAGAATCTGGAGAATAATGTACCCATCGCGGTATCCGAATACTGTTTACATCCTTATAAAAATCAGCGAATTTTCTCCATTCCCTTTCCGTTGACGAGAGCAAGAAATCATCCCAATCAATATTGTCGAGCCAAATCTTCTGCATAATCATCTTTGCGACAACAATTACCGGAGCTAGCCAACCTACAGGATCAAATAACTTTGCAATCGTAGACAAAACCTCTCTTTTTGTATACCTAGACCTTTCAATAATGGGCTCCACTTTGAAATAAAATGAATCCAGCTGAGCATTCCACTGAATACCCAGTGTCTTCGAACTACTAGACTCCACAAAGGTCAAAAGCACTTAGACACGATTTCATTCGCTTCACCGGCGGTTTTACGTATTAAATAGCAAAGACGTTCTATATTACTAAGACGCGAACTATATATATATATATATATATATGGCTGTAAATAAATCTCTAAATGCAGGCCATGATATATAATCTCCTTCAAATGTTTTTACATCACAAGGAGGTAGTGTTAAATTATGTTCTGAGTTGCCCAAGTGTGAGTTTTTAACAGAAGATTCATTTATTTTTGGCGTATTAACTTCTAAATATTGAGACTTTTCATTAATCAAGGCTAAACAATTAAGGTAAGCCATATAAGTACTCTGATATTTAGAAGCAGCCACATTTACATCTTCAGAGTTCACTTTTGTATTATCGTCAACATAGTCGACCCATCCTTCATATGCATCCTTAACTTTTTCCCATAAATTCTTTAATTCGTCGCGTTGAATTTGTAGCGTAAAAATCGTATGGAAATCCTCATGACAGTCATTAAAATTCGCTGCGAATTTAATGAGGGAATCCGATACGCGCGTAAATTTATTTAAATATTAATTTATATATTAATTAATTAATTTATATATTCAAAACTAAATCATGGCGAATAAATTTTTTTTTTTTTTTTTTTTTTTTTACGTTAAAGTTAACTCTGAAAACTCTCAAATATGCAGTGTAAAAGCAGGAGTCCCTCAAGGAAGTGTGCTTAGTCCAATTCTTTATACAATATTTACGTCAGATATGCCAATTAGCAATAATATTTTAATTGCAACTTATGCAGATGATACAGCAATCTTAGCATCAGATACCTGCCCTAATAATGCATCTAATATGTTACAACAACAACTGAATATCATTGAATCCTGGTTAACTAAATGGAAAATTAAAGTTAATAACGAAAAATCATCACATATTACTTTTACTTTACGTCGAGGCAATTGCGGTGCAATAACATTATATAACAATCCAATACCACAACTTGATTGTGTAAAATACCTAGGATTGTACATTGATAGAAGATTAATATGGAAGACTCATATTAAAATGAAGAAACAACAATTAACAATTAAGACTAAAAAATTACATTGGCATCTTGGACCAAATTCAAAATTAAGTTTAGAAAATAAAGTAATCCTATATAAAAGTATTTTAAAACCTGTTTGGACTTATGGAATTCAACTTTGGGGAACAGCTAGTAACTCTAATATTGAAATTTTGCAAAGATATCAGTCTAAAACTCTACGCTCTATAGTAAACGCTCCATGGTTTATATGAAATAATACAATACATAATGATCTCAATATTCCGAAATTAAAAGACATAATTAGAAGATGTAGTGAAACCTATTTAGAAAGATTAAGTCAACATATCAACCCACTTGCTATTGCTCTTCTTGATGATACCAATGAAATTACCAGACTTAAAAGATACCATATTTTGGACCTTCCTTTTAGAAATTAATTTACATGTTTTAATTCATTATATTAAATGTGCATATTAGTTATCTCTTAATATTTCTGTTTAATTATGTTATCCTCAGTGGAGTTTAACATATTGTTACGTTTTTAGACCTTTTCGTAAAAACGCTTTTTACTTATCCTTCAAGGATTCGTTTAATTGCATCAAATTAAAAACACAGACAATTACTTTTAGAAATATAATGCGGCAACACTTTATTTACTATTTAATTAACACGAGTATTTGTACTACTAAACACTTAGCGATGTTAACACGTCTAGATTAAAAATCTCACTGATCCCGCTGTTCACTGGCAGCGACTTTATATAGCAAAATGACGTCGTCTGGTAACTTCGCGAAGCATCTGGTCATGGTTGTTGTTGGTTGTGCTTTACTTAACATGTAGATGTATACGTGTGTTTGTATATATGACAATGCTGTCTTGTGTTTTGTTTATTGTAACTATGTGTGGTTGTATGTATGAGTGCTCTGTGTGTTGTGTAGTTTTGTTTCTTCTTGTGCTATGTGGGCATGTTGCTGTGTATATTTGTGTGTATGTTGCTGTGTATATTGATGTACATGTTTAGTTTTTATTAGCAGCGAATACTTGCGTACAAGATCATTAAGAATAACATCATCATCTCTTAGCATTGATGTTACTAGGTTTTTCGTTATTGTTGTTTACACTTATTATTGCACAGCCTCGAATGATCTTGTATATTCTCAACGATGTATCCGGAATATTCCATTTCCGTTAATTCAAATATTATCTGCATGGTGTTGACCAGGGTTGTAACATTTTGACATCTAGAGATGAGTTTGATAGTGCTGCCAAGTACATATAGCCACATTGTCGTTATATTTGAATCTATTTTTAAACTTTGTAACACTGCCGCCCACTTAAGCCTGTTCGACCCGAATAGGCATACAATCACCTCTTCCATAGTGCGCCAATCGTTCGAGATGTACTATCTTCATTTTCGACCTTGGGCTATTGTGCTTCTGTATCCGGTACACAACGTCATTCACTCTCTTAATCACTTTATACGGGCCATCCCAGTGAGTCTGTAATTTTGGGGACAATCCTTTCTTCCGTTGTGGGTTATAAAGTAGAACTAATTGACCTTCCATAAATCCCTCTGAATTTGCTGCGCGGTCATATCTAGCCTTCATCTTGTCACTGACCATCTTGATTCTATTACGCACGAAATCATGCAGCTCGTTTAAGTTCTCCTGCTCTTGGGACGTAGTGGCTCCTTCTTCTACCGCTGGCTTAACACCAAATTCCAAGTCACCAGGCAGTTTTAATTCCGTCCCGAAGATAATTTTAGCTGGCGTTCTCGATGTGGAGTCGTGTACAGCTGACCTATATGCCATCAAAAATTTGGGAATGTGCTCGTCCCAATCCCTCTGATGGTTGCTTACCACTTTTCGCAGGTACTCTTCTAAGGTGCGATTGAACCTCTCTACCATGCCATCAGACTGTGGATGCAACGGCGTTGTTCTGGTTTTCTTTATCCCATATAATTCGCACATTTCCCTGAATATGGCAGACTCGAAATTCCTTCCTTGGTCGGAATGTAATTCTATTGGGACACCATAGCGACATACCCAGTTGTTGACGAATGCATTTACAACTGTCTTTGCTTCTTGGTTAGGTATAGCATATACCTCTGGCCATTTACTGAAATAGTCCATTACCACAAGAACATAACGATTTCCGGCTTCAGTGACGGGAAAAGGACCTGCTACATCCATTGCGATCCGCTCGAATGGTGCTCCTGAGTTGTATTGCTGTAGCTGTCCCCGGCTTCTTCTTACTGGGCCTTTGGCTGCTATGCACTGTGGGCAGTTTGCTATCCAGTCGGCTACGGCTTGTTGACATCCAACCCAATAAAAACGCTGCTTCAGCTTCTCAAGTGTTTTTGTTACTCCAAGATGACCGCCACTAGGTCCATTGTGAAATTCTTGCAAAACTTTACTTATCTTGGAGCATGGCACAACTATTAAATTTGAAGTTGTTTTGCCATCTACACTTTCCCATACGCGGTATAGGCACCCATTTATTACCTTGAGGCTGTTCCACTGAGCCCAATAAGATTTGGCGAGTGGGCTTTCAGCCGAAATTTCATTCCGGGACGGTCTTCTGTCCTCCTCTTTGGCTGCTATAATTTTTCCCAGTATACTGTCGTCCCTCTGTGCCGCTGACCAGTCTTCATCAGAGTCGATGTGCATTAGCCGAACATCAACAACGCCTTCCTTTTGTTCGGTTCTAACGCAATGTTTACACTCTAAACAGCAGGGTCTTCTCGAAAGAGCATCCGCATTGTTATGTTTTGTGCCCCTTCTATGCTCAATACTGAAGTCGTAGCTCTGCAGGCGCTCAATCCACCTTGCCAGTTGCCCTTCAGGATTTTTAAACTGCAATAACCATCTCAGTGCAGAATGGTCAGTCCTTAATGTAAAGTGTTGACCATACAGGTACTTATGGTAATGTTTAATGCATTCCAATACTGCCAGAAGCTCACGTCGTGTCACACAGTAGTTCCTCTCAGGTTTTGAGAGTACACGGCTATAGTATCCTATGACTTTCTCAGTGCCATTAACTACTTGGGACAGCACGCCCCCTATGCCATAGCCGCTCGCATCAGTATCCAGCACAAATTTTTCTCCAGGTATGGGATACGCTAGTACTGGTGACGTACACAATAATCCTTTAAGTTTTTGGAATGCCTTTTCCTGTGGCTCACCCCAATGGTATGGTCTCGACTTCTTTGTCAGCTCATGCAGGCTTGCAGCTACACTGGCAAAATTTGGCACAAAGCGTCTGTAGTATGTACAAAGGCCCAAAAAGCTGCGCAATTCATGAAGATTTTTAGGTTGATGCCAGTCCCTTACTGCTTGTATTTTATCTTCATCTGTTGAGATTCCGTCTGCTGTAACACGATGCCCCAAATACTTCACTTCTTTCTGGAACAATGCACATTTCTTCAGGCTCAGTTTCAATCCAGCTGATGATATCCGTTGAAGAACTTCTGCCATGTTTTTGAGGTGTTCATCAAAAGTTTTCCCCATCACGATTATGTCATCCAGATATACCAAGCATGTCTTCCAGTGGAGTCCTTTCAGTACCTTCTCCATTAGGCGTTCAAATGTGGCCGGAGCATTGCAGAGACCAAACGGCATAACTTTGAACTGCCATAATCCGTTACCAACGCTAAAGGCAGTTTTCTCCTTGTCTTTCTCTGCAATCTCCACTTGCCAATATCCGCTTCGCAAGTCTAGCGTAGAGAACCATCTCGTACCAGCTAGCGTGTCCAAGGTGTCATCGATTCTGGGGAGCGGATAGCTGTCCTTCTTGGTTATGTCATTGAGCTTCCTGTAGTCTACGCAGAATCTAGTACTGCCATCTTTCTTTTTAACTAAGACTACTGGCGAACTCCAAGGACCAGAAGATGGCTCAATTACGCCTTCACGCTCCATTTCTCTTACAAGCTCTTTGACTTCATCTCGCTTTGCTAAGGGTACACTTCTGGGTGGCTGTTTAATCGGCCTAGCTTCGCCTGTGTTTATTTCATGTTTAACCAATGCAGTTCTACCCTGACTTTGGTTTCCCATGGCGAAGATACTGGCATGCCTTTTTAGCAACTGTTTGGCTTTATTTCTATCTGTCGCTGACAGTCCTGCTACCCATTTTCCTACGTATTCCTCAAATTGTTCACGTTCTTTGGCGGACAAATTGGTAGGCTCTGTCTTCCTCTCACAGTTTATTATTGCCTCTGCTGGAGTACACTGGCCAATATCGCAATTTTCTTTGATGAATTTTTCATGGTCTGCCAAGTTAAGTACTCTTATAGGGACTATTCCTCCTTTACTAGTTTTTACTAGAGCTTTTGCTGTTATAAGCTCTCTCTTTAGATCTGCTGGTTCTACAACCCACAACCGATTGTCCTCACAATCTCCCTTCATACGCCCCCATATAACTGTTTCAGACTGCGGCGGTAACGTCTGACTCTCAATAGCATATACTTTTCTTACTTGCGGCTTGCTGTCATACCCAACATCAAGGGGTATTTCCACATTACGCCAAATCATCAGCTGTTGCCCCATGTGTAGATTAATGCCATGATTAATCATAAAATCGGCTCCAATAATTACCTCATCGACAATATCGGCAACAATAAACACATGCCTCACGTTGATGTTGGCTATAGTCACCTTCACTTCAATCTTACCATAGACAGTGGCAGGCTCTCCAGTAGCTGTACGTAGCCGTATATTGCTTAAACGATCGCATTTCCCCTTTACTATATCGGGCCTTATTATTGACTGCGACGCCCCTGTGTCTATGGTAAGTACGTGCTTTTCCCCGTTGATGTGTCCAGACGCAGTAAGATTGCTATTTTTCTGCTGCATAACTGATATGGAGATTGTGGGGCCCTCGTTTGTGGGAGCTAGCTCTTGCCCCTTAGCGCTAGCTCGTTTTAGTTTAACGGGGACTCTTGTGCTGTTGTTTGGTTCACCCGTTTGCTGTTTCTTGGTGGCGAAACAGATCTACCTCTTTTTCTTGGTGCTTTGCAGTTGCGCTGAAAATGACCGATTTTTCCGCAGTTAAAGCATTTAGGCTTTTCTTTGGTAGCACTTTCCGCCAACAGTTGTCGCATTGCCTCCTTAACACTAGCGACCAGGTTATTATCATTCTCGGACAAAACATCCACATTCCGCACCTTACATATCTGTGGCTTGAAAACCATCCTTGCAGTCTCTTGTGCCAGCGCAAATGAAACAGTCTCAGCGAAAGTGGATTTCTGCGTTGCGCACACAGCTAGTTTGACATCAGAGTCGCGAATGCCATTAACGAACGCCTCAGTTTTAAAGTGGTCCAGGAACGGGTGACTCTCGCCTGGATATGTGAGCTGCACTAAACGCTCGATTTCCATTGCGAAATCTTGTAGAGACTCGTTAGGCTTCTGAACTCTACATCGCAATTCCATTCTGTATAAATCGCGCTTGTGCTCACCACCATACTTGCGCTGCAATGCTGCCATTATTTCATTATAGTTGCTTCTGCTGCTTACTGGCACGGTCTCAAGTACCTCTGCGGCTGTACCCTTTAAGGACAAAATCAACTCTATGGCCTTTTCTTCAGCATCCCATCCATTTCTACTAGCGACCGTCTCGAACTGGAATCTAAAGATGCTCAATGGTACGCTGCCGTCAAAGCATGGCGCTTTTATTCGCGCAGAAACCTCCGCAACTGCTCGTACTGGCCCGCCACTACACTCAAGGTTATGCACTTTGTCCTCTAGAGCATGCAATTTTTCTTCGAACTCTTTTGCATGCTGTTCTAGGCCACCGCTTTCTAGATGTTGGACTCTCTCTGCCAGCTCTGAGAATTTGTTCTCAATAGAATCCACCCTCCTATTAATGGCCTCAGAAACCTCTACCAGAGTCTCGTTCGTGGCTCTATTTGACTCCTGTATTTGTGCTACAAGCTTTCCAGTGCTGATTTCCGAGTTCTGTTTTATTTGAGTTATTTCGGCTACAAGCTTTTCACTGCTGATTTCTGAGTTATGTTTTATTTCAGTTATTTCGGCTACAAGCTTGTCACTGCTGATCCTTGATGCCTCTTGCATCTGCTGAGAGTTCTGTTTAATTTCAACTATTTCGGCTACAAGTTTGTCACTGCTGATTTTTGATGCAGTTTGTGCATCATTGATTCCTTTTATCTGAATCATCATAGCAGCGAACATTGAATTTATGTCCATGCTGCTGGTCGTAGCTGGAGGACATACCTCTACATCGTCTTTGTCCTCAAACTCGTATGTACCGATGTCGATGCCGCGATTCTTAAACTCATCTATCAGCCTCTTCTGCAGTTCAGCCTTGTTACCTGCTGTTGGCAATTCCCGCTTACTAAGCTCCTTTTTTAGCTGTTCAACTTTTAGCTCATCAAATTTCATAATTATTATTATTTTTTTTTAATGTCCTTTTTTCCTTAAATTGCAATGTCCTTTTTTTTCCTTAAATTGCAATGTCCTTTTTAATTATTTTTGCAATCCCACTTCTGACACCAATTGTTACGTTTTTAGACCTTTTCGTAAAAACGCTTTTTACTTATCCTTCAAGGATTCGTTTAATTGCATCAAATTAAAAACACAGACAATTACTTTTAGAAATATAATGCGGCAACACTTTATTTACTATTTAATTAACACGAGTATTTGTACTACTAAACACTTAGCGATGTTAACACGTCTAGATTAAAAATCTCACTGATCCCGCTGTTCACTGGCAGCGACTTTATATAGCAAAATGACGTCGTCTGGTAACTTCGCGAAGCATCTGGTCATGGTTGTTGTTGGTTGTGCTTTACTTAACATGTAGATGTATACGTGTGTTTGTATATATGACAATGCTGTCTTGTGTTTTGTTTATTGTAACTATGTGTGGTTGTATGTATGAGTGCTCTGTGTGTTGTGTAGTTTTGTTTCTTCTTGTGCTATGTGGGCATGTTGCTGTGTATATTTGTGTGTATGTTGCTGTGTATATTGATGTACATGTTTAGTTTTTATTAGCAGCGAATACTTGCGTACAAGATCATTAAGAATAACATCATCATCTCTTAGCATTGATGTTACTAGGTTTTTCGTTATTGTTGTTTACACTTATTATTGCACAGCCTCGAATGATCTTGTATATTCTCAACGATGTATCCGGAATATTCCATTTCCGTTAATTCAAATATTATCTGCATGGTGTTGACCAGGGTTGTAACATTTTGACATCTAGAGATGAGTTTGATAGTGCTGCCAAGTACATATAGCCACATTGTCGTTATATTTGAATCTATTTTTAAACTTTGTAACAATATTATGTTAATATTATTTAATCAAATTTACTTATTGTCCTTAAATGGACAGATTGTAAATAAAGAATTACAAAAAAAAAAAAAAAAAAAAAATATTTATTCGCCATGATTTAGTTTTGAATATATAAATTAATCGCAAATTTATGGGAGAAAATTAATGCACACACGATATAATAGTCAAAGTGACCAACGGTAGGATGTATACCAAATAAATTAAAAAAAACAAGATGAACAAATAAACAACTTTGTAATTACAAATTAAGCAAAAAGACACTCACACTTGTTGTTGCACTCCGTTATAATAATATATAAATTATAATAAATATTATTTAATTTAATTGAAATAATTTAACACTCAGTAATTTAAGATAGAAAGTGCAAATATTTTATAAAAAAAAATTATTTTTATTTGCAATTCCGTCCGTCCACGTAAGTAAAACCACAGAAGATTTTTTTCGTATCGACCGAAAATTAATTAAAACAAACGTCAAAATAATGGTTAATTATTTCTACTAATGAGGGATGAAACGCGATCAATCACAAAAACAATTTATGTATATAATTATATATGTATATACAAGTGTATAATATGTATGTGTGTATTTTATTTCTTTTATTACCTTACACACTTTTTCTTTTTTCACTTTAACACAATTAAATTAAGAACTTATTTTACGTACCTTTAATTTAAACGTTCGATATTTTCCAAATAAACGAAGAATATTTTGGTGGTTTGGATGAATTCTCAACGATGAAATTCCTTGATGCAAGTGAGAAAAAGAAAATACGATGAGTTAATTTCTTATAAAAATTTCGAAGAAATCCGGCTCAGAGGACCAAATGTTTGCGTGTGTGGTATAAAATTTATGAAATAAAATAAAAACACAGTAATTTAATTAAAATTTGTGATGAGTTCCTTTATTTTTTCAATTATTTGTTACCTTGAATAACTAGAAGTGGTTCCGAGAAAGTTTACAAAGCAAGTGCTATAACTAGTAAAAATTGAAGATGGCGAAGACAATGTTTAACCTACCCGTTAGCGGTTTACTCGTTGGAATCCAAGAAAATATTCCAGCCAAACAATGTTGATAATAAGGAATAATATTTGGATCCCAACAGAGAATTCCAATAAAATACATAGACGGAAAACTAATAAGTTAATAATATAAACAAAGATATCAAACGTAAAATTCAGCTTAAACACCCTTTTTTAAAGGGAAGCCGCACCTCGTATCGGCCGTCTTTATCACGAGTTGTGGTTTGTTGGAACAATTTTTCGCAAAACAAATCACTTTCTGAGTCCATATGAACTCTTTCTGGTTCTTCTACTTCCCAGAACTTTCTAATCTGTTCGTTCAGAAGTATATCATCATTAGGCAAGACCCTTGTAGAAAAGGAATTGATTTCAGTAGCTCTCTCAGTGCCTGACAAATACCATCCAAAGTAGGATTCTCTCGCTTCGGCCGTATTTTCATTCCAAAACTCAACACCTGGAAGATTGGTTAATGGTAAATAATTGCTACCAATAATAAGGTCAATTGGAGCTGGCTTGTCGAAGAATGGATCGGCCAGATTTAAGTTTTTAAAGTCTGCTAACTTTCGCACGTTAATTGGCCTAGATGGCAAAAAATGTGATAGCTTTGCTAACACTATTGCTTTGATTTCTATCTTGAAAGTTGAATTCCGTGAACATAGTACCACGGTACATCTTGATTTTGAACGGTGCTACCACCGTTTCTCCAAGGCTTGATATTTTGGTGTTATAAGTTTCTAGTGGAAGTGATAACTTTTGTTGAATTCGTCGCGATATGAAGCTTTTCTCTGACCCAGAGTCTAAAAGTGCCAGTACATTAAATAATTCGCCTAAATGCTCTATCTGAATTAAAGCTGTTGGCAGTATTGTTGTACCCTCATATTGCGAAAAATGTGCTTGCACCATTTCAATTTGTGCCGTAGTCGTAGCAGACTGTACGCCCCGGCTTGGGCTCTCTTTCTTCCAGTTGCGGGTATCTGAATTAGCATATGTGTTAAAGTCTAATGGCTCTTTGCTGCATGTATCCTGTTTTAAACTATTTCTTGCTTTTTCGTCTCTATCTACGTGCAACATCGTGTGATGCTTTTGATTACATTTCAAACAAGAATATGCGCTTCGGCAGTTTGTTTTAAAATGATTAGGGGAAAGACAATTTACGCAGTTCTTGTTGTTATAGACGTATTTTATTCTATCCTCTGTTTTAAGGGACTTGAAGTAAGGACATGATCTAAGCGGGTGGTTTTGTTTGCATTTCTTACAACTATATTTTGAAATGATTGGCTCTTTTGGGCCTGGTTATCTTTTACCCCTGGTCTTCGCAAATTCTGTATTGCCTCTAACATTTCTATTCTGTTTGTCAGAAAGTTATTCATTTGCTGCCAAGTAGGCAAAATTTTGTGCTCCGTTAGGGAAGTTTCCCAAGCCTTTATCGTTTCCTCAGGAAGTTTAGAATAGCATAAATAAATCAGGAATGGATGGAAGTTTAGAATAGCATAAATAAATCAGGAATGGACAATTCCCTACGTTTACGGTCAAAGTTTTAAGAACTGATATGGTGTCGTTTACTAAGCTCTGCATGCTTCTCATTGCTCTTGGATTTTCTAGTGGTATAGATTGCATGCCGAATAATTGTTTCATATTTTGGTGTACTAAAACTCTCACATTTTCATACCGTGCTTTTAGAGATTCCCACGCAATGGAATAGTTTTTGTCTACTAGTTCTAAATGTCTAATAGTGTTGAAAGCATCACCTTTTAATTTACTTCGCAAAAAAAATAATTTTTCTGCTGGATCCATGTCTGATCTGTTTGCACAAACTGCCTGGAATATGTCTCTAAAGGCGAGCCAGTTTGAAACACATCCTTCAAAGTTTTGTATATCACAGGGTGGTAGCCTAAAATTGGAAACAGTTTTTCTCGAACCTGTCACATTACACACTTCGCTATTCTGTTTAATCAATTTTATCATCTTTGACTTCGCTTGTTCATACTGTTGATTAGCTTCCTCATACCGTATTAAAATCTCATCTTTATCTTCTCCATCCTTATCCCTTTATCTTCTTCCATCATATAGTTGTCATATGATTCAGTTAACTTGTCCCACTTTTTCTCTAATTCTGTTTTCTTTACTTCCAGTAAGTACACCTCCAGAACAAAGCAACTTTTTTGTGAAACACAGTGTCAAATACAAGGCGAACTATTTAACTCGCCTTTGTTAAATAAAATAAAATGTTATGTGAACAAAATTAGTTTTATTCATTGTAGTGATAAAAATAAATTTTAAAATAAAATTTATCAATCAGTGTTCGAACTCACGGGAGTTAAGGTACACGAATATGTAAGTTAAGGTACACGAGTATGTAGATTGATTATTTAAATTTTATCTTTTAAGAAAGATACTCGTAACCTTGAATTGAATCAACCTAACACTTAAGTTAAGCAGAAAATGTTATCATACTTAGTTATGACAAGAACACATTTTTATGTAACAAAGAATATACGATAATAACACATTTTTATGTAACAAAGAATATACGATAATAACACATTTTTATGTAACAAAGAATATATGATAACAACACATTTTAATAACAAAGAATATATGATAAGAACACAATTTTATATAACAAAGAATATATGATAAGTACGTATAAAATATCTAAACAAAGTAATTTAAGAAATAAACAGTTTGTAAACATATTGATAAAGATGAGTAACTAATCCTTATCAATACTTACATTTTTAATATATAAGACAAACTATTCACGAGAATAGTCAGTTTTTGAATTAGCATGTGTACTAAGCCATACTCATTAGAATTAAGAGAAAATAAATAAAAGTTGAGCGCACGTCGTTCAGGAAAAAAATATTTTTTTTTAATTCTATAATAAATAGACAACTTAACTGGCGATCCTGCCAGGAGATTAATATATTGTTATTCTTCACGAGGCGGACCACGATATTCATCCTTGCCGCAACAAGGATACTAAAACTGACTCTTGTAAAGTAACTCAAGACTCCAGAAATAATTTAAGTAAACTCTGACCACAATAAAGTAAATTTGTGCTCTAGAGAAAATTTAAATTAAAAAATTAAGGTGAACAGTTAATGAAGAAACAAAGACAAAAAGTTTTCGATAGTAACAGATTAACGGAAGAAGAAAATATGGCTAATCCTGGTAACCTACAAATAAACATGGAAGCTTTGATACAACAAATTGCAAGTATGCAGCTAACCATGCAATCATTGAATGAAAAAAATGAGGAACTTGAACGAAGATTAAATCAAGCACCCGACCTACAACCAAGCATACCACAACCCTTACGAGCCGTTATGATGACATATAATACCCCGGAACAAATTAATTTGGATGTATTTAAAACATTGCCTGAGTTTAATGGCAATCAACTAGAATGCCGATCATGGAGAGAAGACGTCTCAAGGTTGATGGATGGAATAAAACAACATGAATTTTCAAACAGGTATTGTGAAGCTTTATCAATAGTAAAGACAAAAATACGAGGATCTGCATCAGATGTCCTTATAAATCACAACACAATATTTAATTGGGAGGCTATAAAAAATCGTTTGGACTACACATACGCAGATCAAAGACCAATCTATGTATTACAAGACGAATTGAGAAGACTTCAACAAGGCAATAAAACTCTAAGCCAGTATCATGATGACATAAACAGATCCCTGACTCTCATCACGTCAAAAATTTCGATGTCAGGTCATCCAAAAAATACAATTGAGATAATGATGGAAGAAGCTGTTCAGGAAGCAGTCAGAGTATTTAAGGATGGAATTAAAAACTCTTATATAAGATCCACTCTTTATGGTAACCAAATTAAGGATCTAGAACATGCATATGCAATTGCGAGAACAATTGAGCATGATAATGAACATAGACGATTAAATCTAAGTTATGAAGAGCCCAGACAAGAAGGATATGTTCGTCCGAAGCACCAATCGAGACAAGAATTTCAAAGACGTCCAAATATAACAACATTTAAGCAACATGGACATCATCATCAACAGAATTATACTCGTCCGGAACCAATGGATATATCATCAGGAAATACTCGACAGTTTATAACAAAACCTTGGATCAACAATGTATCAACACAACAACAACGATATAACCAGCAACAATCGAGTTTCAACCAACAAGGTACCTACAACTCCAATATACCTAAAAGGCAACGAGAACCCAGTGGTAATTACCAGCATCAAAAAGCTATGCGAGTGAATAACCTATGTATGGAAGATGACAAAGATGACATGTGTGTAGAAACTGGAAATTCATCAAATATTGTAAGTAAAAAGAAAAATAATTTTAAGCATTTAAACTAAGACACGGGTTGCCTTGTCTCACCTTGTCAGACGGTAGTAGAGATTATCTTGTACTAGTTGACACAGGTGCAACCCATAACTATGTAAATTCAGAAATTAAGTTAAGTGACTCTGAAAATTTAAAAGAAAACGTTAAGGTTTATTCAATTCACGGTACATCTACTTTGGAAAAAAAACAAACTGCTCAAATATTTAATAAAATATTAGATTTCTACGAAACAGATGAATTAAAAGATTTTGATATATTATTAGGTTACAAAGGATTAAAAACATTAAAAGGAAAAATAGATTTAGATAAAATGATATTTAAATTAGGGGAAGAGGAAACAATTAAAATTAATTATTTAGTTAATGAAAAATATGAAAAATATAGAAGAAGAATAGATGATTTAATGGAAGAAAACAATGGCATTGGGCCATTACCTTTTACAAATCTACTGGAAGCGACAATTAGAACAGTGACAGCAGATCCTATTTATACAAAACAGTACCCATACCCAATAGCTGACAATGAATTTGTTAATAAGGAAGTTAAAAGATTACTTGATGAAGGTATCATTTCAAAAAGTAATAGCCCTTTCAACTCACCGATTTGGACAGTCCCAAAAAAAGGATTAGACGAATCAGGTCAACCCAAGCGTAGAATGGCCGTAGACTTTCAAAAACTAAATAAAAATACTATTTCAGATAAATACCCTATACCAGATATTACGACGGTACTGCAAAATTTAGGACAGGCCTCATTGTTTACAACACTTGATTTGGAATCAGGATTCCATCAAATAAAAATTAAAGATTCTGATCAGGAAAAGACAGCTTTCTCTGTCTTAGGTGGTCACTATGAATATAAAAGAATGCCTTTCGGTTTAAAAAATGCTCCTGCCATCTTTCAAAGATGCGTAGACGAAATACTTCGTGATTACATTGGAAAATTTGCTTATGTCTATATTGATGACGTTTTAATATATTCATCATCGGCTGATGAGCATATGAAACATATTGAAATTGTCTTCGAAGCCCTAAATAAGGCAACTCTAAGAATATCCAAAGATAAAAGTAAGTTTTTTCAAACAGAAGTTGAATATTTAGGACATGTAATTAAGCATGGAAAAATCTCAACAAATCCAGAAAAAATTGAAGCAATAGATAAACTGCCCATTCCGCAAAATTTAAAGGAACTTAGAGGTTTTCTAGGAATGACAGGTTACTACCGTAAGTTTGTAAAGAACTATGCAACAATAGCTAAGCCACTTACTGTTCATTTGAGAGGAGAAAATGGTAATGTTACAAAAAATCAAAGTAAAAATACTATAATAAAATTAGATCAACCAGCCATAGATGCGTTCAATAAATTAAAAAATTGTTTAAAGGAACAAGTGGAACTTCAACAACCCAGAGTTGATAAACCATTTGAACTCACGACAGATGCATCAAACATAGCTTTACGTGCAGTACTAACACAACTAGGTAAACCGATTGCTTTTATTAGTAGAACTTTGTCAAGTACTGAGGAAAACTACAGTACCAACGAAAAAGAATTATTAGCCATAATTTGGGCATTACAAAAATTCAGGAACTATGTCTACGGAAGTCCAGACTTAACAATATTTACTGACCATCAGTCATTAACATTTTCCATTTCGGATAAAAATCCAAACACAAAGCTGAAACGCTGGAAGAATATAATTGAAGAATATGGTGCTAAGCTTAAGTATAAGCCAGGTAAAGAAAACGTAGTAGCAGACGCATTGTCAAGACACATTGTAAATGTACTAAGTACGACATCAGAAGACACCATACATTCAGCCGAATCATCTTTAGAAACTATATTTAAAACTGTTCATACTCCATTTAATGCATATGGTATACAAATTGATCTAGTACCAAATAAACACATCAATGAAGTAAGAACACGTACAGTTTTTCCAAATAGAATAAGACATACAATAAATTATACGTCAGAACAAAATTTGATAGAAGAATTAAAAAAGGTGATAATACCAAAACGAATAACGGCTGTACATGCGACAGCAGAAACTATATTCAAAGTAGCTCCTATTATCAAAAATACATTTTTAAACACAACATTTATACATACACCAATTAAACTAAAAGACATTATTGATAAAGAACAACAACGTAATATTGTTGAATTTACACATAATCGTGCACACAGAGGCTACAAAAATAATATCAAAGAAATATTATTAACATGTTACTGGCCCGATATGAGAAAACATTGCAAAGCATACAACAAAAAATGCTCACCATGTCTTTTCGGTAAATACGAAAGAAATCCAATAAAACAACCATTGAGAGATGCTACAATTCCAACAGAACCTAATCAGCTCATACACATGGACGTATATTACAATGAAAATAAAACATTTATTTGCGCTATCGACAAATTCTCCAAATACGTCGTAGTGAGACAAGTTTCAGATAAAACGCATATGGATGAAAAAATAGAAGAACTTATCATTAATAATTATCCCAATTGCAAACGTCTTATGACAGATAACGAACCATGTTTGAACACAGCTGCAGTAAAAATAATGTGCACAAAACACAATATTGATAAAATAAACACACCAGTGTACAGATCATCAGCAAATGGTCAAATAGAAAGAGAACATGGAACGATAACGGAATTAACAAGAATATTAAAGATACAGAATGAAACGAGTTCAACCGAAGAATTATTTACAGCTATAAAAGCACTAAACAACACGATACATTCAGTCACTCAACATAAACCTATTGAAATACACTTTGGCACTATCCAATTTGATAGTAAAAAAATTTATAATAATTTAAAAAAAGCGTCCGATAAAGTTTTAGGAAAATTAAATCAAGGAACAAAACACAGAACCTTTACAGAAGGAGAACAAATTCTAGTGAATATAAAGAATTTAAGGAAAAAAAGTGACGCTAAGTACAAAAAACATATTGTTCATGAAGATCGTGAGGACACGATTTTAACAAAGGGAGGAGTAATAGTTCATAAAAACAATATTAAAAACTACACTTTAAACAAAAATGATGATATTATACCTGATATTACTCGCCGCGGTATGCCAAATAAACAAGGCAACCATGGAACTAAAAAACCTGCAAAATCAGAAATACGTTCTAACTAGAACTGATGACGTTCTTTTATATGATGACCAGTCATATCTTTTTCACGTCACTAATTTGACGAAAATCTTAACTCCATATTGGAAGATTGTTACAGAGGAATATAAACCAACTGCTCAAGAAACTATCTGGATAAAGAAGATTGAAGCTTTAGCAGATCAATTAAATGAACACAAACGGTACTCAAGATCCTTAAACTTTCTAGGATCAGCATTGAAATTTATCACAGAAAATCCGGATCATGACGACTTTATTGAAATGGAAACAGCAATAAATAAACTAATAAACAACAACCAAAAACAACGCCTAGTTAATTCAAGATTTGAGAAATTAATTGACGAACTACACAATCACACATTAACAAATAACCTTATAATAGAACAGGTGTATGACCAACTTATGCTACTTGTTAGGACAATTAATGCTGCGAAAAACAATGAATATTTAACAGAATCTTTAAACATTGTCTATATAAAGGAAGTAATACAACATGAACTAATTACTGTACCTATAATAAACATATTAGAATACGCAGACGTTCATATTGCTGGAACAGGAGATTTATTTATAGCTATTTATAAATACCCTATACTCAACAATCATTGTAAACTTTTCAAAATCACACCTATAAGCTTTCGACATGGGAAAATCAAAACAGATGAACAAATTGCCTATTGTAATAAAGAATATATTAGAGTCACCCATTGCGAAAATTATCTAGGAAGATATATTTGTCAAAGAAACAACGAAACGGATACATGTATAATTCCACTTCTTGAAGATAAAAATAGCAAATGCACAGTCATTCAGGAATATAACAGTGCATTATTAGAAATTGATGAAGGTTTAATATTATTAGACGGAGACCACACAGTAGAAAACAAATCAATAACAGGAACACATTTAGTTACATATACGGACAAAGTTAATATTGATGGTATTTTATATAGGAACCTTCATGATAGATTAGTAGAAGCCATACATAACAAACACCATGAAGATTTTGAAATAGAAAAAATCATAGAATCAGATAAGGAAAATGCATTTAATAATATAGATTCAATTAGAAAATTCATTATTCCATATGAAGAACATCCTTTCAGATCAACCTTTTATTCTTTACTTATAATAGTAACAGTTATAGGTATAATTATATTCGGACTAAAATTGTATAAATATTTCTTAATCTATAAACAAAAGAAACAAGCAGAATTATACTACGCATATTATAATACAGTTTTAGGTAGAATTAGGAAAGATCGGGGCGATCTTTTTTAAGAAGGAGGAGAGTTAAGGTACACGAATATGTAAGTTAAGGTACACGAGTATGTAGATTGATTATTTAAATTTTATCTTTTAAGAAAGATACTCGTAACCTTGAATTGAATCAACCTGTGGGTGCTGTTGGCTGAAGTAGTAGAACACGAGACTATGAAGCGGAAGGTCCTGAGTTCGAGCCCGCGCTGAGTCATGAAATATTGTGTTGAATTCTTCTGATCAGCATTAGTGCGTGGTTGTGTTAGTTGTTGCCAGCCTGTTTCAATGATGAAGGCATAGTCACTGGTCACTGCACATAATTGGCAGCGATTGACGATATCATGTACTAAAAGCAGAGTAACAGCACCCACCTTCGTCGGCCCTGTAGCAAAAATAAGCCGGCGAAGTAAAAAGGTTGAAATAGCTACAAAAAAACTGTCTATCTTCTCATCTTTCCTAATCTGTCCCTTCAATACTATCCCCTCGTTTTCAGTTCCGGCGCAATGCATTGCATATATAGGGGTCATCCCCTGAGTGCTGGTCCTACTCTTAAAAAAAAAAAAAAAAAACCTAACACTTAAGTTAAGCAGAAAATGTTATCATACTTAGTTATGACAAGAACACATTTTTATGTAACAAAGAATATACGATAATAACACATTTTTATGTAACAAAGAATATATGATAACAACACATTTTAATAATAAAGAATATATGATAAGAACACAATTTTATATAACAAAGAATATATGATAAGTACGTATAAAATATCTAAACAAAGTAATTTAAGAAATAAACAGTTTGTAAACATATTGATAAAGATGAGTAACTAATCCTTATCAATACTTACATTTTTAATATATAAGACAAACTATTCACGAGAATAGTCAGTTTTTGAATTAGCATGTGTACTAAGACATACTCATTAGAATTAAGAGAAAATAAATAAAAGTTGAGCGCACGTCGTTCAGGAAAAAAATATTTTTTTTTAATTCTATAATAAATAGACAACTTAACTCGGGCGATGTGTTAACACCTTTTGTTTATTTATTTTATATTAAACCCACAAAAAACAAAGAGAATGCAAAGCAACAGACAAATCTACATACATACATTGTTATGTTTGTACATAAGCTACATACGTTGCTGTCTTGCTATCTCATTTTTATATATGTACGTATAACCACGTCACTATTCTCTTTACTACGCATAATCACTTTCAATACCGACTGCCAAGCAACGAACAAACACATACTCTTGCATCTTACACCTTACACTTGCGTATGTATTAAAACTGATGGTTTACTGCCCTAGAGGCGCGCGTATAGATGTTAACACATCAAAAAATAAATGGAAATGAGATGTATGTCCACAAGATAAATAAATGTATAAAATTAAGGCGTACGACTGCAAGCTTGTTGTTTGAGGTAGATGAAGAAATATAAAGAAAGTGCAGTTTTTGTTTTGTAATTGAAATTTTTTTACTGTTTTCAACTTTAGGCTCAGCGTTCTCTTCTGTCTTCCTCTTTAGGAACCTAAAAAAAATCCCATTCCCGGATTTTTCTTTTTTTTTAAACAAACACTACAAAATTTCATTTTTATATACATATTCACAAAAACTGCACCGATTTGTTTATATTATAGTATTAATATATTGTTTGAATTTACAATATTTTTTCAAAACAATGGACAGAAAGTATGTTGAACAAATTTTTTTATTTTAAAAATTTAAACTTTTATTTTAAAAATTTCAAAAAACCAAAAGAGTTAGTAAAAAGAAAACATAAAATTGCGGCGAATTTCACAAATTTTGACAATCTGTTCACTATTACCTGTGCTGATGCATATACATACCTGTTTATTGTACCATGTTCTGTGCTATGTTAGAACCAAATAAGTTCTCTTTTCAGTTTTCTTTTGCGTGCCACAGAGAGTTATTTACTTACTGATCTACATATGTATATATGTACATACGTCTCTACGTTCATGTGCCAATGCGCATGCCCGAAATAAAATATTGTCACTTACAGCTCAAAACCTGTTTTCCCTGTACTAAGTGACGCTGATATTTTGTATGATTTACTTTTGTTTTGTAAGTACTGTGGTTTTTATACTTTATGAATTTGAATTCTGTTGGAAAGGTTCCATTGAAAAAAAAATCCGATGTGCTTATTGTATTTTGTTTTGTTGTCTGTTTATTTTTTTTTCTCTAGGCGACTTCTATCACTTTTAGGTACTTTGCCTTTTAATTGATTTTTTGCAATTTCTTCTTTTTAACACTTGATTTTTCCCAATTACACAAACTATAAATTAAACACTGTACATACCCAATATTGTTCTCCTTGTATGTAGCAACTTGATGATGTGATGAACTCCTTTTCTTCTTGTTGTCTTATATGGATGCACCGTCAATATAGTACATGTCCGTATAGCTGCTTCTGGTTTATTTCCTCCTAAGCTTTTCTTAGGTTTATCGAAGGACCAAATGGTGAGCTTCAAGAGCTCGGTTGGGGGGAATGGACAGCTGAAACGGTTGTCTTCTAGCAGAAGTAGAATCCCGTCTAATATGCCAATAATACCCTCTTGGTATTATAAGGCTGGGGTATAATCTCGTCAACGTAGTTGAATATTAAAATTCACAGGTCTCTGCTGTGATATTGATTGCCCAAGAAAAATATTCGCTTGACTTTCGACGTTTAAAGTTCACAATGCAATAAAGATTTATTTATTTCAAAGCTTACATCTAAGGTAGTTCATTCAAAGGCTGAGGTAAAATAATATGGAAAAACTAAGAGGGAAGGAACAGTTTTAAAAGCCAACTAAATCCGCTTGCCAAAGATCGTCTATTCCTTTAATAACAACTCTACGGCGCCCAAACATTTTTCGAGCTTCCTTATGGAGCTCGTTCATTAAACTTGTTTTTGTATCCATGTCTAAGCTTTAAGAAGTCGTTTGGGTGTGTTGTGATCTATCTGATGCGCTTTCAGAGATTGACACAAACATGTAATTTTCAAATCTATACATTTTCTCATTTAATCTTTCAATTTCTTCTTCGAAGGATGCTCTTATCTTGGAAACGCTTTCTTGCATTTTTTTATTCTCTTCCAACTGTAATATTATTTCATGTTGTTGCATTTCAGGTATCGGATCAGTTTATCAGGTTATGAGATCAGGTATCAGATCAGATCAGTTCATCAGGTATCAGATCAGCTTATCAGATCAAGTTTAGCTTAGATGACCAGTTATGACAATCACATGTATAATGTTTAAAGCCAGATTATGTACTAAGCGATACCCTTGATGAACAGTAATTTATATTATGATGAAGTAATCAAATTATTTTCTATAGCGACCATTTTTTAGTTCATTATCTTTAATTATCATCAAAAATTCATATTTATCCCTTCAACATTCTTGACATATATACTGAAACTTTTCAAAGTTCATGTCGCTGGCAACATGATCATCGTATACATGTCGCATATTTTTATACCCTCCAAAAAAGAATTTGGAGGGTATATTCACTTTGTCATTCCGTTTGTAACGCATCGAAATATCCATCTCAGACCCCATAAAGTATATATATTCTTGATCAGTGATGAAATCTAAGACGAACTGAGCATGTCCGTCCGTCCGTCCGTCTGTGGAAATCACGACTCAGTCCAAACGAAAAGAGCTAGACTCTTGAAATTTGGCATAAATATATTTTAAAACTAAGAGCAGGTTAAGTTCGAAGATGGGCTAAATAGGGCAAGAGGGAAAAAAGTTCCTCTAAGAAGAACTAAACCAACCCAGAAAAAACAACATAATTTTTAAAGTTTTTTGGTTATTTTGTTAAGCAAATGATATATTTTTATGTCAAATACGGTCCAACGCCTTAAACTTAGAGCCATTACATAAAATAAAAATATTTTTTGGCCCCACCCACTTCAGTGGGCGTTATTATAGACAAAAATAGCATAAAAATATAACAAATTGTCTTACTTAAGCCTACATTCCTTAAAAATAACACTTTTAAGCTGTAATGACGAAGCTGAGACGAAACCTGGTACTACTCTGCCCTACCCCCTCCTTCCCCTTCGCCCCCTAAATGACCATACCAAAAAAAATTTTTTTTTTTTAATTTTGTATATAATCATCCCAAGCATTTATCTTTAGAGTTTTATGACTGCCGATTTCTGCCCTACCTCCCCCCCCACCTCTTCCTCTGCCCCCTAAATGACCCTACCAAAAAAAAAAATTTTTTTTAAATTTTGTATATAATCATCCCAAGCATTTATCTTTAGAGTTTTATGACTGCCGATTTCTGCCCTACCCCCCCCCCCCCCCTCTTCCTTTCAACAAAAATGACCCTACAAAAAAAAAGGTTTTTTTAAATTTTGTATATAATCATCCCAAGCATTTATCTTTAGAGTTTTATGACTCCCGATTTCTGCCCTACCCCCCCTCTTCCTTTGCCTCCTAAATGACCCTTCCAAAAAAAAAAATATTTTTTTTTAAATATTGTAAATAATCATCCCAAGCATTTATCTTTAGGGTTTTATGACTGCCAATTTCTGCCCTACCTCCCCCCCCCTCTTCCTTTGCCCCCTAAATGACCCTACCAAAAAAAGTTTTTGTTTTAAATATTGTATATAATCATCCCAAGCATTTATTTTTAGAGTTTTATGTCTACCTGTTTCTGCCCTACCCCTCTAAATGACCCTATCAAAAAAAAAGAAATTTTAATTTTGTATATAATTATCCCAAGCATTTATTTTTAGAGTTTTATGACAAAGGTGAAATGTTTCCCCCACAGCCCTTGCCAGAGCGACCCCGTCCAAATACAGTTTTTATAGCCTCCAAAGAGAATTGTGATGAAGTCTAAGACGGTCTAGCAATGCCCATACGTTCGTCTGTGGAAAACATGATATTGTATAATTTTGAACCCCGCCCCCTTTAGTGGGCGTGGACGTACGATATTATATAAAGGAACTCTGTCCCACCAAGTTAAACATTTCAAATTCACTTACTAAATATTTGGAGGGTATTTAAGATTCGACCCGGTCGAATATAACGTTTTTACTTGTTTTAATTATAATGTTTAAACATTATAATTAAATTGGCATTATCTCTTATTAAATGTTTTGGAATTCTTGTGTAGGTTTGACACAAGTAAAATGAATCTACATTCCTTTAATTGGCGAAGTTAAATTCTTTAGGTATTCATATTTGGGTTGATACAGAGATTTTGAGTACAAGTAGATATTTTCAAACTTGAGACTATTAGGACTTTCTAGCAAACTGATCATTACATTGGTTTTTCCACAATTGGAGGGACCAACTATTAATGCTCGAATAGAATTTGGTAGCAAGGAACTATGTCTTATTTTTTTACTGTCATTTGAAGATACATCCGCATTACGAACTAAAATATTTTTGTGTTGTTTGACTAAGAGCATTTCAATAACAAATTGTAAAATTCACAGAACAATATCTTTTATTCTAGAATAACATAATATGGTTACGTTTTATAAAAAAACATTCAGTCATAAGAAAGCTATCGTAGGAGGTTTACTAAATAAAACAATAAATTCTCTACCTTTTGAATTACATCTTACTGGATATCAGTACTGTGGACCTGTCACAAGATTACAAAAGCGTTTAGCTAGAAGAGAATTAAGGAATTAATTTATTGGATGCTGCTTGCAAAAATCACGATATAGCTTACTCAAAAAACAAAGAATTAAACAGTAGACATCAAGCTTGAAAATAAAGCTGGGGAAAGAGTTCTTTCAAACGATAGCAATCTTGCAGAAAAAACATTTGCATATAAGGTGACCAATGCAATGAAAGCAAAAACTAAATTTGGTATGGGTATGGAGAAGAAGAGCAGAAATAGACAAAGACTAACGCCACGAACTCATTTAAATGACAAAAAGCTGATCAATAATTCAATTAGAGCAGCAACAAAAACATTACGGAAGGAAAAACCACAAGACATTAACTCGGCCATTAAAATCGCTCGTAAAGTTATCAACAGATCACTTAAGGGGAAAAAGGCACGCGTTGTAATACCACGCTTAATCAATGTTCCAAAAATTGGTGGATTTTTAGCGCTAATTCCGATTCTAACTGCGCTAGGTGCACTTGGTAGTCTAACAACGGGAGGTGCCGCTATAGCTAAGGCTGTAAATGCAACCAAGGACGCAAAAAAACAACTTGAGGAAGCCACCACACACAATAAGGCAATGGAGTCTATTGCTGTGGGAGAAGGACTGTACCTTAAACCATATAAAACAGGTTATGGACTTGTTTGTAAAGATCATTCAAAAAACTATTAGAAATGCTACCTAACAGATCATTATCAGAATTTGATCTAAGAAAATTTTCAAGAAATATTCCACACTTTAGAGGAATTTATATGTTGGACTCTCTACCAAAACGGCCAAGGACAGTGGAATGTGGAATAATTAATTTAGATTTATCAACAGGACCAGGTACTCATTGGGTAGCATACTATAGAAACAAGGAGAAAAACAATATTTCGACAGCTTTGGAAATTTACAACCTCTTTTAGAATTAATTAAATATCTAGGTAGAAATATTGAATACAACTACAGTCAATATCAAAACTTTGATAAATTTAACTGTGGTCATTTATGTTTAAAATTTTTTTATGAAGCAACTAAAGAGTTGAAATAAAACACAAGCATATATTTGTATATTTTAAAAAATTCTTTCGTTGTTTTATTGTACTAGTTATAAAATATACATAACATTTTTTATTTTTACTGCCAAACAGGGTACTGGGAGTTAGGTATTAAAAACTCGTGCATCTCGTTTTCTAAGATCAGGCTTCGCTCTCCTTTTATTTGTAGTCGATATTTATCATTCGAAAGATCTTCTAATTCTACATTGGTTAATGCATTGTATCGGTTCGGGAGAAACATTATATTGTTTTCCAGCTCAAGTTGAACTGTTTCTCCGTATTTTGTTGTTACCCGCTTTGCACGTAGGAAGTTGTATATGATTGAATCATCTAGATCCTTTATATGTATTAAGGTTTTTGTATTGTACGAATTAAATTTTTTCACTAGATCCATTGCGGTAGAAATTTTTCACAACTTATAGCTTTGAACTTTTATTGCAAACTAATCTCGATTTTAGCTTTCTAGACTGTAAGAAGCCTAACAGAAAATCGTTATAAAATAATTTTTTTGATTTATTTTGACAAAAGACGAAGTGAGGAAAAATGAAATCTATATATGTAAGTATTTAAAACTAAGTAGTTGAAAAAAGATAGAGAGATTATATATATATGTATACATTTTTTTGAGTCGTTCACTCAAAATTTTAAACTATTTTTCGGATTAAAAAGTGCAGGCTTCGTTTTTTAAATTACATAACATGCACCTTCGTACTGGTTCGTTGAAATAAGCAATTATAGTTGCAAAGTACCAGTCAAACGGATCGCAAGTAAATTTTGCTAATAAAAAGATTAAATTTAAAATAAAACAAGTAAAAACGTTATATTCGACCGGGTCGAATCTTAAATACCCTCCAAATATTTAGTAAGTGAATTTTAAATGTTTAACTTGGTGGGACAGGGTTCCTTTATATAATATCGTACGTCAACGCCCACTAAAGGGGGCGGGGTTCAAAAATATACAATATCATGTTTTCCACAGACGAACGTATGGGCATTGCTAGACCGTCTTAGACTTCATCACAATTCTCTTTGGAGGCTATAAAAACTGTATTTTGGCGGGGTTGCTCTGGCAAGGGCTGTGGGGAAACATTTCACCTTTGTCATAAAACTCTAAAAATAAATGCTTGGGATAATTATATACAAAATTAAAATTTCTTTTTTTTGATAGGGTCATTTAGAGGGCAAAGGGGGAGAGGGGGTAGGGCAGAAACAGATACACATAAAACTGTAAAAATAAATGCTTGGGATGATTATACACAAAATAAAACATATGTATATTTATTTTTAATAGGGTCATTTAGCGGGCAAAGGGGGAGGAGGGGGTAGGGCTGCAACATGCAGTCATAAAACTCTAAAGATAAATGCTTGGGATGATTATATACAAAATTTAAAAAAAAAATGTTTTTTTGGTAGGGTCATTTAGGGGGCAAAGGAAGAAAGGGGGGGGGGGGTAGGGCAGAAATCGGCAGTCATAAAACTCTAAAGATAAATGCTTGGGATGATTATATACAAAATTATTTATTTTATTGATTTATTTATTTTTGTCTATGGATTAATCCTTACAGACTGATACAATTAAAATATAACAATGTTTCAGAAATGATAATTACATACATATATAAATGGAATCTATAAAGCTTTGTTTTAATAGTAACAAGACAAATTACAGCAAAAACAAAAAATATGGCTTAAACAAATGTCGATTTAACAAATTAAACATATATTTATAATACATTTTGTAATGAGTTAAGATGTAAAATTATATCATTTTTTACATCAATACTTTTGTTGAAATCGATACAAGGGTAAAGACTATTAAAATCACTGCAAATTCTCCGAAAGGGATCGAAGTTACTATAGTTTGTAGTGTAAAACTTAATTCTCAAGAAGCTATAATACCTTGTTTGACGATTGGGTATATTCAAGTTTATTTTGCTCAGGAGAAATTGAGATGTGATGCAGCCGTTTATTAATTTCAGCAGAAAGGTAACATTTAGCATTTGTCAACGGCTCCTTAAGGTTGGAAGCTTAATAAGTCCTAGGCGTCTCTCGTAAGATAGTAATCTTATATTAGAGTTCCAAGGAAGACCACGAAGACAAAATAATAAGAATTGCACTTGTACTGACTCTATTTTATTTGAATGTGAAAGATATTGTGGGTCCCATACAACAGATCCGTATTCAAGTATTGGGCGAACTAAAGTAGTAAATAACATCTTGGTTGTATAAGGGTCAGAGAACTCCTTAACCCAGCGTTTAATAAAACCCAGAACACCAGTAGCTTTGTTAATCGTCGAGGTTATATAGCACCTGAAGTCCAATTTTTTATCTAAAATAACTCCCAAGTCATTAAATGAATCCACTAGGTCAAGAACAGCATTATTCATTTTATAGAGTCCATTGATTGGTGTTGATCTTGAGAAAATCATATATTTGCACTTTTTCACATTTAGGTCCATTAAATTATTAGCGCACCAAGCGGTTAAGTGTACAATGTCAGCTTGTAGACGCAACTGTTGATCAATAGAATCAAGCGATAAGAATAACTTTACGTCATCTGCATACATTAGTATATTTGAGTTTTCAACAACGGATGGAAGATCATTAATAAATAAAGTAAATAAAAGTGGGCCGAGATGACTACCCTGAGGCACACCTGATATAACATTTATATCAGTAGAGAGCATATTGCGGAACTTAACACACTGCATTCTGTTCTTCAAATAAGATTCGATCCATTTTATTAGAGACGTTCCAAATCCAATTCGATCAAGCTTATGAATAAGTAAGTTGTGATTCACCTTATCAAAGGCCTTACTAAAATCAAAATAGATGACATCTGTTTGTTTGCCAGTGACAAATCCATCGTTAACTAAGGTTGTTAATTCTAAGAGATTCGTAATAGTTGATCGACCTTTACAGAAACCATGCTGCGCAGAAGAAAGGATAGACGTTGCTTGATAAGACAATGTATCGCATAAGAGTTGCTCAAACAACGTTGGTATAGCGTTCAGTTTAGCTATACCTCTATAATTGGATATATCAGCTTTAGATCCAGATTTGAAAAGCGGAATGATGAACGATTTCTTCCAAATTGGAGGAAAGTAACTCAATTTGAGTGATTTGTTGAATAAATAGGTCAATGGAGTGCTTAGTAAATGAGGACAGTATTTAAAAAAAAAAATTTTTTTTTTTGGTAGGGTCATTTAAGGGGCAAAGGAAGAGGTGGGGGGGGGGAAAGTAGGGCAGAAATCGGCAGTCATAAAACTCTAAAGATAAATGCTTGGGATGATTATATACAACATTTAAAAAAAAAATTTTTTTTTGGTAGGGTCATTTAGGGGGCGAAGGGGAAGGAGGGGGTAGGGCAGAGTAGTACCGGGTTTCGTCTCAGCTTCGTCATTAATGCTTAAGAGTGTTATTTTTAAGGAATGTAGGCTTAAGTAAAACAATTTGTTAAATTTTTATCCTATTTTTGCCTATAATAACGCCCACTGAAGTGGGCGGGGTCAAAAAATATTTTTATTTTATTTAATGGCTCCAAGTTTAAGGCGTTGGACCGTATTTGACATAAAAATATATCATTTGCTTAACAAAATAACCAAAAAACTTTAAAAATTATGTTGTTTTTTCTGGGTTGGTTTAGTTCTTCTTAGAGGAACTTTTTTCCCTCTTGCCCGATTTAGCCCATCTTCCAACTTAACCTGCTCTAAGTTTTAAAATATATTTATGCCAAATTTCAAGAGTCTAGCTCGTTTCGTTTAGACTGAATCGTGATTTCCACAGACGGACGGACGGACATGCTCAGTTCGTCTTAGATTTCACAACAGATCAAGAATATATATACTTTATGGGGTCTGAGATGGATATTTCGATGCGTTACAAACGGAATGACAAAGTGAATATACCCTCCAAATTCTTTTTTGGAGGGTATAAAAACATGAGTCAAATAAGAGACAAGATTGAGCAATTCCTAATCAACTTTGAAGGATGTCAACTACATGAACACCGGGATATGATGAAATATTTCCTAGACATGTTGGATCAAAACGAAGAAATGGGTATAATGGAAGATGAAGACAAGGACGATGGCCATTTCAAGTCCTGTCCTTGGCGCCATCCGAATTGTGTGGAGGGACCAGACACCTGCCGGTGTTCGGTATATTATTTTAGAAAAATGGCAATTAGCCATTTAATTAATTCATATTATGCATTATTTCATTACAACTAAATAACCAAAATAAAACAAAATGTTTTTTAATATATAATATATTTGTACAATTCTAGTTTTCTCTCTCTCTTAACAATAAAACAATATTTAACTTAAAAATAAAACATGTTTTCTTTTATTACTAGATTTAACTACTGTTGAGAGAAATTCTTCTGATCGGTCCTATATATACATATATACATATATATATATATATATATATACTATATATATATATATAGATATATATATATATATATATATATATATATATATATATATATATATATATATATATATATGTATATATATATATATATATATATATATATATATATATATATTTGATCAAAAAACCACAAACTGTTCACTTAAATCCAAGTTTATTATTTCATTACTTAAGATATAATGAGCTTATGCTATGCGCTAATGAACCAAATGAAACGAGTGCAAGAAAACTGACAAAAGTAAAAGTAAAATTGCAGCCAAATTGAAAGAGCAAAGTTATAATATTTACAGTAGAGGGCAAATTAATTTAAACATTCCGTCCGCCTCGTTTCCGTAGGGAACGAAATTTTAGATAATAGTTAAGAAGCAACCAAAGAACTAACAATATATTCTCTACATAGAATTCCTTTAAATATATTATACTCGTAGATAACGAGAAAAGATTAAATAAATTATTTGATCTCAATTGGAATCATTGTGGTTACCAACTGGAAGTGGGCAGAGTTTTACTACAGGGCGCTTTAAAGTTGATGAGGCAGTCTGCACAGTTGCTACTCTTATGAGTCCATCAGCTCCTGGGTGAACTTCTACAATGCGACCTAATGGCCATTTGGTAGGTGGATGTCTTTCATCGGCAATAAGAACTAATGACCCCTTTTGTATTGAGTTTTCTTGTTGCCTCCATTTCGACATAGATTTGAATCGCTGGAAGTACTCACGAGACCAACGCTTCCAAAAGCTTTCCATCATTTGTTGAATAAGCTGAAGACGTGATAATCTAGAAAGAGACAAGTTGAGAACTGAAGGTTCAGGTACAGCATTCAAAGTGGATCCAATCAAGAAATGAGCTGGTGTAATTGCGTTGACGTCTGTAGGATCATCAGATAAAGAGCATAAAGGTCTAGAATTAAGAATCACCTCGATTTGTGCTAAAAGTGTTGAAAGCTCCTCGAAAGTCAACGCGTTATCCTCAATGATTCTACGAAGGTGAAATTTCACAGATTTTACACTGGATTCCCACTTTCCACCAAAATGTGGTGCGGAAGGGGGATTAAACTTCCATTGAGTACCGTCATTTGCTAAAATTGTTGAAAGTTCTGAGAACTCTCGAGAAGAGTGGGTGAAGAGACGTTTGAGCTCAGCATCGGCGCCTATAAAGTTGGTTCCGCAGTCACTAGTTAGTGTGAAACAAATGCCGCGTCGTTCTACGAATCTTTTGAATGCTACAAGAAAGCCATCAACTGAATAATCCGAAGCAACTTTCAGATGTACGGCTGAAGTTGATAAACAAACAAAAAGTGCAATATAGCCTTTGTATTGCTTGGTTCCTCGACCACGCCATGTCTTAATAGGCAAATGACCTGCATAATCAGCTCCGGAGTGTAGGAATGCTCTTGCCGGGCACGTTCGACTCGCCGGTAGTTGACCCATAAGTTGACGAGCAGTTTCTCCTCTGATTCTTGCACAGCGGACACATCGATGATTATATGCTTTGTTCGATGAACGGCCTCCTAGTATCCAATAATTTTGCCAAAGATATACACACATAACTTGGGTACCGCCATGAAGTGTCTTTTCGTGCGCTTCTGCTATTATGAGGTAAGTAAGTACCGACTTGGATGGCAAAAGGATGGGATATTTTGCATCTGAATCAATAAGAGCGTTACCTAAATGGCATAAATTTGCTGAGAGGGTGAGAATTTGGTAGATACTGTCCACCTTGTAGGGCGTTAATTTCGGCGTAAAAATACGAATTTTGAGTTAGCTTTATCCAAAACTTACGCTCAAAGTCTAGTTCCAATGCGCTAAGTGGTTGCTTAAAAATAGATTTTTCTCGGATTTTTGTACAAAAACGACGACAGATAGCAGTGACTCTAAGCAGCCGAGACAATTTTGAGAATTTAGTAATTAAATCCCAGATTGACTTTTCTTGATGACGACACACTAAATTGATGACTCGATTGGAAACTCTTTCTTCTAGATTAATATTAGTAGTGTTGATATCTGTAACTGGCCACGACGATGAATGGTATAATAGCCATTGTGGACCATGCCACCATACGGGATGATCGATAAGTTGCTGAACTGAAAGCCCTCGAGAGGCGCAATCTGAAGGATTGCACTTGTCTAGAACGTGATGCCATTTGGCATTAGGTAAAGCATCCTGAATTTTTTGAACACGATTGGAAACGTAGTCTTTCCAGCGACTAGCGTGTCCTTTTATCCAAGTTAGGACCACAGAAGAATCCGTCCATAAGTGTGTCGAAACATTATTATTATTATTATACAAGATGGTTTTCAAATGAGCGACTCTATTGGTAAAAATGACAGCGGCATTGAGTTCAAGACGAGGAATGGTTATTCTTTTTGTTGGAGAGACTTTTGCTTTTGATTCGAGGAGATTGACGGCTACACTGTCAAACTTAGCTATTATTCGTAAGTAGATATCAGCCGCCATTGCGTGCTCAGAGGCATCTGAGAAACCATGTATTTCAAGACCAAGAATCGTTGGTGATATGCCCACCCAACGAGGTATGGATATATTGTTGATACTTTCTAAATCGCTGATAAATTTTAACCACCTATGCGCCAAATCGTCATTGATCACATCATCCTAGTCAACCTTAGAAAGCCAAATATCTTGCATTAATATTTTAGCTTGTATTGTGACAGGTGAAATCCAACCCAGAGGATCAAACAGGCGAGCTATATTAGACAGGATGGACAGTTTTGTTGGTTTACTTGATGATGTATTCGAAAATGGTGATGAAAAAACGAATGAATCTAATTCTGGTTTCTAAGAGATACCTAGTGTAGAAATATATGGATTTTCTGAGAATTTAATCATGCTTTTAATTGTGCAGTGATCTTGCGCAATTCTAGAAAGAACATTAGGGTTATTGGCAGTCCATTTTTGCAAATGAAAACCGCCCGCCATGCAGAGCTTGTCCAGTTGAGCTTCTTCTAATGAATCAGCACCTCCAAATGTGTCATCCACATTTTGTCCTGTGAAAAACTCGTACTGCCAAAAGATAGTTAGAACCTTCATCAGCTGCAAGTTGCTTTAGGACTCGATTTGATAAATATGGCGCGGGGCCGAGGCCATAAGTTGTGAGCTGGCTTCCATAGAATTGTTGATACACCCAGTCCCGTGAATCGACCATCACTTGTCGAAACATTTTTTCAATGTCGGCTGCAAAAACAAACTGATATTGACGTCATTTTGTGATAACATCAGAGATTTCTAGCTGAAGTTTGGATCCAGTGTGTAAGATGTCGTTCAGGGAAACACCGCTGGAAGTTTTGCATGAGCCATTAAAAACCACTCTTAGCTTCGTTGTAGAGCTGGACTCTCTGATAACACCATGATGTGGTAGAAAATATCCTGATGCAAGGCTTATATCCTGAGATACAGGCGCCATATGGCCCAACATCTCATACTCATTGAGAAAATCAGAATATAGTTGATAGAACTGTGAGTTCGATACGGATTTTTTAATAGTCTTCTCAAGCATACGCTCTGCAGCTTTTCGGGAGTCTCCAAGTTCACTAGGGGATCGTTTAAAGGGCAATCTTACTATATATCTGCCTGATGAATGTCTGTAGTGAGTAGCTTGAAAATGTGCCTCACACTCTTGCTCTTCTGAAGACAAAATTAAAGAATTTGTAGCACTTTCTTCTTGTACCCAAAAACGCTGCAGCAACTCTTCAAGATTGTAGTCTATACGACACTGGAAAGCTTGGACGCTCTGGGGTGAACTTGCAACAAACTGTGGGTGTACGCTACCCGATAATATCCACCCCAGCGATATTCGCTGTGCAACTGGACAGTTAAGTACGTCTCCTTCTAAAAGATATCCGTATAAGTCAGCTCCAATTATTAAGTCAAATTTACTACTTGTCATAAAGTTGGGATCAGCTAATTGAGTGCCCTGAAGATACGTAGTATTAAAGGGCTTAACTTTACATGACGGCAATTGAGTAGTCAGCTTTGTTAAAACATATGCTGATACTTCACACTGAAAAACTGACTCAAAATGTGGACATATGTAGATTAAAATGTACCAACCCTTTCGTGGCACCCGATTGATTTGCCCAATTCCTATCAGGTTCAACTTTCCTTTGTGTCTTTTAAGATAAAGTTTCTTAACTAACTTTTCACTAATGAGCGTTATTTCTGATCCTTGATCTAGCAAGGCACGAGCGATAATAGAAGCTTCTTGATATGATTTAATGCGTACTAGAGTTGTAGCAAGCAAAACTTTTGACTCACAGTTTAAAGCTGTAGAAAATGTGTGATTACTAACTGCTGCTGAAGTGTTCATGTTTGTAGATGCATTTTGAGAATTGTAGGCTTGAGGCTGACTCTTATAGCCATGAATAGATGAATGATGACGCCCATTACAGCTCTTGCATCGCTTTGAGCTCTTGCATTGAGAAACCCGGTGAGGACCAAGACAATTAAAGCACAGATTTTTCGATATGAGAACATCATGTTTCTGTTCGAGTGTCTTACGATTATAGGTGTCACAGCTCGAAATATAATGGTTTGAGCTGCAAAGATAACAAAAAATATTATTTGATTGATGTGGAATATTATTGGAAACCTCAACAGGGCGATTTTGATTTGCAGATGTGGTCACGTTTGAACTAGTCGTTGATTTCTTAGGAGCCTTTGATGAAATAGTTTTTGATTCTACACTTTCCAAGGCTTGAATGCGACCACTCAACTCAGAAAATTTGGCAGGCTTTTTCGATAAACTGCGAGATAGCTCCCAGGCTTCATATGGTGATGAATCCAAACGTCGCACAATCATATAGACTATTATATTGTCCCACTGATCTACTGAACCTAAAGCTCTCAGAGCACCAAGCGATTCTTTTACGACTGCTAGAAGATTTTTTAAGTCTGCTGATGATTTTCGTTGAAGGCTTGGCAACTCAAATATAGCATCCAAATCTGAATTAACTAACATTCGTGTATTTTCATATTGAATGCACAAAAGCTTCCAAGCCGGTTCAAAATTCTCTGATGATACAGGCATATTAGCCATGCAACGTAATGCTTCGCCATTAAGACTACTTCTCAGATAATAAAATTTTTCAACGGGGGATAATTTCCCGTAAACTTCGGTAACGTGATTGATAATACTGTTGTCCATAGAGTAGCTTCGAATTTCTTCTAAAGATGTAAGCATTATGGATTTGGCATTGACGTATGTTTCTTCACATATTGAAAATATATCCTCTGTAAAGTACTTGTTTTTCTTTACATCCTCTGTTAACCTACTACGAGCTAGTTTATCATGGGCAGTTTTAAATTTGATCCAGTGGGCCTCTAGAGCCGACAACCGTGTTTCCACTTGGGCCTTATTACAAGCTTCTTTTGAAAGCACCTGGAATTTCGTAAAAGCCGATTTTATATGTGAAAACGTCATATCTTGACTTAGAAGTAAATTTTCGTGACTTTCGCTCATTTTGATATAATTGAATTTATTTTATACCGAGATTTAGGGATATTGTAATTTATTGATTTTAGTGATGCAACAAAAGACCAAAAATTATATTATTCCTCTATGTATGTGTATGATTGTTTCAGTAATATTCTTTGGGTTTAGTGTATGTTAAAATCGCTGTTTAATCAAATAATAAGCAGTGATGAAATAACTGGCAGAGAAGAAGCTTTATGTTATTGCAGTTGTAGGCAGATAATAAGAGCAGCTAGCAAAAATTAAGCAGCGAATAGTTAATTACTGATGATAAAAATGCACTTAAGCTGCAGTAGACAAACGGCAGATAGTACTTGTATCAGAAAAACGATACATAAGCTTCAAGAGAGGAAGCAGCAGATAATCAAGTTCTGATGATAATGATTATGATAATGATGATGATACAAGAACCGCTAGAAGCAGTTTTTTGTAATATTTTTTTCTTTTTTATATCGAATTCTTGCACATTATATATAAATATGCAAATTTTACATATATGAAAACTGCTCTTTACTTTCTTTTTCCACTGCACTACACAATCATCTTATGTGCATATATTCAGCTTTAACTGGGATTTCTTGTATCACACAATTCTTATGGGTTTTTTAATAAGTTTTCCTTTTTAATTTTTACATTAAATTATTATAGCCCGATCCGGCTCGAAGGACCAAAAATTATGTTGAGAGAAATGGTTCTGATCGGTCCTATATATATATTTGATCAAGAAAACCACAAACTGTTCACTTAAATCCAAGTTTATTATTTCATTACTTAATATATAATGAGCTTATGCTATGCGCTAATGTACCAAATGATACGAGTGCAAGAAAACTGACAAAAGTAAAAGTAAAATTGCAGCCAAATTAAAAGAGCAAAGCTATAATATTGACAGTAGAGGGCAAATTAATTCAAACAACTACTTACACATAAAAATTATTACCTAAAAATTTAGCTGAAGTTATTCCATTGCTTCTTCCTTTTCTAATCTTGAAATTTCCCACAATAGCATATCAAGTTCGTAATCGGGAATGGTTTCCTCGATTCGAAAATGATACCATGCATATGTATTCTTATCATCACTTCTTATTATACCCTTCACAAAAAAGTGAAAGGGTATATATAGGTTTGTCATTCCGTGTGCAATTTCTTCGATATGCACATGGGACCCCATAAAGTATATATATTCTGGATCCCTATGAATAGCCATGACGATTGAGCGATGTCCGTCTGTCCGTTTTCCCAAGCCCCCAGAAGAGCTAGAGACTTCGTTCTTGGACCGTTGGATTGGAAATGAACTTAAATAGGCTGCTATTGAAATTCAGAAAGATCCAAAGTATGGTTCCAGAGCTGGGAAGCTTACACCTATTTCTCGACGCAAAATGTATACCAAAAATCAATTATTTTTTTAATGTTTGTAAATTAAACCTACTTCGTGCTTTGGGGAGCCTCAATGGTCTATTAAAAACTAAAAAAATGAAATTTTTTTTCCAGGGATGGGAAATTAAAAATTTTTTTTTTTATTGGCCTATTCCGTATTTTGTAGTACATGTAGTAACTAAAATTGTTAAAAATTTCAAGTTTTTCTTTAACAAAACCACTTTATACGTCATGAAGTTTTGCATTAGCCAAAAAAATCAAAAATTTTAAATTCAAATTTTGCTACCAGGGGTGGGAAATTGAATTTTTTTTATACATGAAAGTAATCAAACAGGCAACTGGTGTTGTTTTTTTTTGTTTTTTGCTGATTAAAACTGTCTTATAATTTAGGAAGAACATAATAAAATTTCGAATTCAGGGATGGACAAGTGCAATATTTTATGGTACATGAAAGTTACCAAAATGGTAAAAAATTTGCAATTTTTCGTAAATAAAACTACCTTATACCTCAAGAAGCATTGCACTGATAAAAAAACAAAACAAAAATTAAAACTTCGTTTCCAGGGTTGGAAATATTAAATTTTTTTTTGGTACATGCAATATTTTGTAGTACATGTTATAACCAAAATGGTTGCAAAATTCGAGTTTTTCTTAAACAAAACTACTTTATACCTCATGAAGATTTGCATTGATAAAGAAAATTTTAAAAATTTAAATATCGCTTCCAGGGTTGAAAAAATTAAATATTTTTTGGTACATGCAATACTTTGTAGTACATGTTATAACCAAAATGGTTAAAAATTTAAATATCGCTTCCAGGGTTGGAAAAATTAAATATTTTTTGGTACATGCAATACTTTGTAGTACATGTTATAACCAAAATGGTTGCAAAATTCGAGTTTTTCTTAAACAAAACTAGTACTTTATACCTCAATTAAGATTTGCATTGATAAAGAAAATTTTGAAAAATTTAAATTTTGCTTCCAGGGTTGGGAAATTGATATATTTATTCTGCATAAAAATAACCAAAAAGGCAATTGACGTTGTTTTTTTTGCTAATTAAAGCTGTTTTATAATTCAGGAAGAACAAAATTGGTATTAAAATCTTAAAAATATCAAAATTTCGACTCCAGGGTTGAAAAAATGATATATTTTATGGTACATGAAAGTGACCAAAAAGTTTAAAAATTTAAATTTTTTTGTCAAGTAAAACTATGTTACACCTCACTAAGAATTGCATTGGTAAAAAAATAAAAATTCCAGAGTTGGGAAATCGAAATATTTTTCGTACATAATAGTACATATATAAATTCAAAATTTTGTGCTTTTAGTGAATTAAACCTATTAGATATTTCAGAAAAAATTAAACTAGTATCAAAATATTATAAATTCGATTCCAGGGTTGGAAAATTGAAATATTTTTGGTATATAAAAGTACATACATAAATTCCAAATTTTGTTTTTTAGTGAATTAAAGCTATTTTATATATCAGAAAAAATTAAATTAGTATTAAAAAATTAAAAATTCGGTTCCAGGGTTGGAAAATCGACATGTTCCGATTCATAAAAGCAGCCATTTTATATGTTATTTTTTGATTTTTATGATGAATTATACCTACTTTATACATCAGAAAGAAGTAAACTGGTATTAAAAACCAAAAAATCTAAAAGACGATTCTACGGTTGGACAATTAGAACTTTTTAGGGTACATGAAACGGATTTTTTGTTTTGTTTGTAATTTAAACATATTTCATATTTTTGAAAGACGTTCATAGATATTAGATATAAGAAAAGCCAAACATTTAGCTTCCTAGCCGAAAAATTTAAACGTTTTCTTAAATATAAAAGTAACCGATAACATCATTTTGATTTTTTTAATTAAACCTACTTTCTGTTTTGGCAAGACAGAAAGAAAGAAGAATTACATCTGTGAAGGGTATTTAAGATTCGGCATAGCCGAATATAGCACTTTTACTTGTTTTTCTTTTGTCATCTGCATAATTTAATACTACTTTATTTATTTGATTTGTGTAAATTTTATGCATTTTTTATTTAAATGTTAGCATATCATCATACACAGTCGACTTATTGAATAAGCAATTTCTATATGTAGCTATACTATAATTATTAAGAATGCAGTTCTTTACTCCTTTCGATTTTTTAATATCACTTTGATATTGCACACTAAAAGAGTACATTTTTGATCGCAATCCTACAAATTCCTTCATTACCTTTCCACAATTCTCATTCTTCATCATACCCAACACCTTTTTGTTTACCAGAGGAAATCCATATACATTGTCTTTTGGGTAATCTGATGTATCAAACTTATGGTCGACGTCAGTTTTTATGTCAGCATAGAAATCTTCAGTTTGTACTGTGTAAACGAAAGAGTCTGTGTCCATATAGTTTAATGATAGGTTTGTCTTGAATTTGGGTTGCATGTACCCATAATGGAAATCATACATTTTCCATTTGGAAAGCTCTAATACACAAAATCCTAAATATATAGGTTTATTGTAATAGGTTTTCACTATATTCATTTCAATCGCTACCATATCCTCAGAAAATATTGGCAAACTATGAAAATTAGGTTTAGATGTCCAATCTTGAGCTCCTAATTGATTACTGTGTGTCCTATTCCAGTTCGTAACTATTCGTACATCTTTTCTCTTTTCCACATTCTCCATAGTTATACCATATACTGCACTATTTAACAATTTAAAGACATTTTTTTCCAAAAAATTTTTTGCAGTAGCCCTATGTTTGGTATTCAAGTCTGTATAACTTTTCAACCAGGTGGATTGTGAGAATCCGATGCACTTTCTTTAGAACTAGAACATACTACAAACATTGTTTAAGAACTCTATAATATATAACATATGTTTGTTTTGTAGAAAAATCTGCAAGTAATTTAATGTGCTTTGTTTGCAAAATTTTTTTATTTTCTGGAGAGAAAGGAAGGTCATTGTGAGAGTCATGCAAATGAGACGGATAGTCTAAAGTAACTTCATAGACATATCCATTGATTTAACTATCATCTATGGTTGTCGGATCTAGATTTAACTCTTCAGTTGACATCCATTTGAATTCACCATAAGGTAAATACTCAGACATTGCCCAACCGTAAAGGTTATTTGCGTCTAAGTACACAATAAATTCTGAGGGCTTCTCTCTATCAATATCAGCTAAATATTTATTGTTAGCTTTTGAATAACGATTACTACATTCTACAAGCCCACCACGTATTCCTCTCTTGAAGAAATTGTACATATCTATATCCGTCAAAAGCTCTAATTCTATATTTGTATGCTTCAACATAGCATCCCACGATAGTGCTTGTGCAGTGTAATACTGACATGGATCTAAGTCAGTGATGTCAAATGTGATTGTGTTGGTGAGATCACTCTTCTCTCTTACAATCCCAGCGGGAGAAATGTGCGGTTGTGAGGCCTAACTAGTGGCCTTTTCTAAGAGAATTATTTTATTTACCAATAATATCTTCTAATTTTATAAGTTGTAAAAAAGGGTTTCGAAAATTTCCAAGTGCTCAGATATTTAATTTTAAAATATTTCTCCATTTTTAAGCTGAACATTTGGTTAGTTTATATACAAGAGAAACAATTTTTACAAAAAGTCTTACTTATGAATTAATTTAAAAGCTACTTTAAGAAATTTTCGAAAAGATGTACCTACATACAGTGGATCCAACTTATTTCAAACCTCTTATATGTATTGTATATATATATATATATTTATATAAATATATTATTTCTGTTTAGAGGTCTCAAAACAGGACTTGCGATACTTCCCGCTGAGTGAGAGTGTTTTTCAGTAAACAATTATATTTTACGCTCACAAAATAAAAGAGCGTAAGCGTACATGTGAGTTTGGCTTCCACAATTGTGGCTGACATCACTGATCTAAGTGATAGATGTTCTTGCAAACCTTTCTAAAACTTTCAAATATATCTGCAAGTAAGAGGACATCCGTTTTTAAATATACTTCCATGTAATCTTGCAAGGTTTTGCAGCTGAAAGCATTCCAAACTTCTTTTGCATGATCATAGTCTTCAATCGAGCACTCCTTATTATTGAGCTGGTCGAAGAAATCTTCTCTTGCTGGAAGTTCACCAACATTCAATTTTTCAAAAGAATTTAGGAAATCATAGGGAAAACACTTTTTCTTCTCACAAGATCAAACTCTGTTTTGGTTTTGAATTGTCTTTTAATAATGTGAAAGTCTTGCTCTGAAAGATTATTGGCTAAAGATTCTAAAGTATATGACATAAAACGAATTGTATCTAAAAATCTAATTTCAAGGTTGTAGTTGTCGGTCATTTTTGAAAATGCAGACAGTGATATATATAATTCTTTTATATTGTCGGATTTTTTACCCAACTCTTTGACAAAAAGATGCGAGTCATAAGAAGAATAATTGTGGAAATAAACTAGTATGAATTTAGGAACTTGAAATTTTAAATTGCAAATCTTATGAGCTGCGCCTCTAAATTTACCACTTATGTGAAGTGATCTCGCACTCTATCATTGCCTAGATGTTTGTGGCAAATATGACAATTTATTGCATTTTGTAAATTAAAAATTTCGAAAGGAGATAAAGCATCCATTTTCCTTTTGTTTGCTAGATATTCATTATAAATATTTTCACAATCTTCAATCAAATTTTCTACAAACTTTTCTGCTGCATCCCTCCCCGTATATAATTTAAATTTATCTAAACTATTTATGCTTACATTTAATATAATAACTATAAGCAAAAGGTATGTGCTTCTTAATATAAATACTTTTATCACTTACTCTAATACTAACCATCCATTTGTCGTTGATTGTCTTTAAACTGCAATACCGCTTTTTCCTCGGATGGTAGCTCCGCAACAATTTTCCCACATTCTTCTCTATGTTGTTCTAACGTCCTCTCATTGTGGGTCTATTGGAGGCAGCTGTTACAAAACAGAAGTTTTATGCAGTGCTTGGTAGTCTGGGATTTTAAAAGTCTGTGGAAAGAAAAAAGTTATAAGAATATATTAATATATTTACGTAAATAAATGGATATATGTATATTTCTTTACTTACTTTGATATATTTGTTATAAGAATATAATGCTGATATCCTCCAGCATTTTCTAATAATAACAAATTTATATGCTGAGATTTTTCATTATTGGTGTTATAGAATGGTCCAACAATTTCATTCCTTTCATCGTTGTATCCGAAAACATTGACGTTAATATTAGGATTACTTTCTTCATATATCCTGATAGTCTTTAATCCCAACGGAAACTTTAAATTTTTGAAATCAAGCTCAATTCCGTTTTGCAAGCATATGTTATCAGCGCTGATGTCTGCAATGTTGTATGAGCTGCAACGTTGTGGTATTTTAATAACAGAGGTACCCAGTGCAGATATTATAGCCCATTTAAAGCAGTAAATTTCATTGTTTTCAACATTTATTCAGGCAGCTCTACTTTTTAATTTCTCTGGCGTACTTATCCAGTTCGATCCTCTCACCAAAGATGACTTATTTATGGCAATTTCGAGGCGAACAATTGTAATTAAAGTCCATCCTGAATCCCGTTCTTGAAACTCAGACATTTTGTTGTGGATTTCTTGAAATTGCTTTGCAGAAGATCCATCCTTGCCCGGTGAGAAAAAGTACACAATTCCATTTCATCGCTTATAATTTTAATATACTCTCCAATAAGAGTAATATTAAATTTAATTATGTTGTGCACGGCAAGACTATTTTCAAGTCTTTCTTTGATGATAATTTTATTATCCACAATAACATCTTCAAATAGAATGCAATCTTTAATTATTAGAACTCCAAATGTTGTAATATCATTCTTATATGCACTATTTATTATATATTATTTGCGTTCATTTGGAGCTTAAGAGAGTAAATCATCCGCAGAATTTGATATATCCATTTCTATGTCATCATTTTAATTATTTGCCTGATCATGTGGAATAACTTGAGGAGGATTCTCTCACTGATCACAAAATAAAAATTAAAATTTGGTCCAACCCTGGAGCCGAAATTTTGATTTTTCAAGATCTTAATACCAATTTTGTTCTTCCTGAATTATAAAACAGTTTTAATTAGCAAAAACAACAACGTCAATTGCCTTTTTGGTTACATTTATGTAGAAAACATATTTCCATTTCCCAACCCTGGAAGCGAAATTTAATTTTTTTTTTTTACCAATGCAACTCTTAATGAGGCATGAAATAGTTTTATTTAAGAAAAAAGTAATATTTGTAACCACTTTGGTGACTTTCATGTACTATAAAATGCTGCAGTTATCCAACTCTGGAATCTAAATTTTGATTTTTTTTTAACTTTTTATACCAATTTTGTTCTTCATAAAATATAAAATAGTTTTAGTTAGCAAAAAAAAAACGTCAATTGCCTTTTTGATTACTTTTATGTATAAAAAAAATTTCAATTTCTCAACCCTGGAAGCAAAATATAAATTTTTGAAATTTTTTTTATCAATGCAAATCTTTATGATGTATAAAGAGGATTTATTTAAGAAAAACTTAACATTTTGAACAATTTTAGTTATTAAATGTAATACAAAATACCGAATGTGCAACGCTTCATGAGGTATAGAGTATTTTTTTTTTAAGAAAAATTTAAAATTTGTAACTATTTTGGTCACCTTTATGTACTATAAAATATTAAATTTGTACAACCCTGGATTCGAAATTTTATTTTTTATTTTTTTCAATTTTTGATACTTAAAATATAAAATAGTTTTAGGTAGCAAAAAAAAACACAACGTCAATTGTCTTTTTGGTTACTCTTATGTATAAAAAATTCTAATTTCCCACCCCTGGAAACTAAATTTTAATTTAAAATTTTTTTTATCAATGCAAATCTTCATGTCGTATAAAGAGGTTTTGTTAAAGAAAAACTTAAAATTTTTAACAGTTAAAAAGTTAACCAAAATGTTCCAAGGGGTATTAACTTTTCTGAACTTTAAACTTTTCTCTGCGCTTTTTCTTAGTCGAAAAAAGAAATAAATAATGTATGTAATAAATTTTAAATGTCATACACAACTTTTTTTAGATACAAAATGTTGTTTTTTTTATTATTTATTATTAAAAGGTTTAAATAGTTTTGATTATTACAAATAAGAAACTTACGTTTAATGTGTACTGTCTATTAAATTTCACAGTCGTGACCAGCGTAAAAAATATTAATTTATAGTTGTTTAAAGAAGCAGTCAAGGCTTGTTTGTTTCTTTTCTCTTGTATAATAACTCTTGATCATTTTCGTGCGCATATTGACTATGTCTGCCACTGGATTTGCATCATTGTTGCTTTCAAACCATTTTATAACGTAATTGATGCTTTCAACTGCTTTCGAGAAACTTATCGTTGAACATCTTCCTCGATAATTGACACGTCGTTTTCATTATCGGTAACTTCGGAATCATCTTTATTTTCTGAAATTTCGTCATTGTTCCAATTTATGATTTCATTAATGCCGATGTCAACATTATCCCCAACCTTTGATATCAACAATTGAACTTCGCGAAGTGTATCGTTGTATGGAATATTTGATAGAATCATTTATCATGTTCCATGCTTTTGTCAGGACTTCTCGAGGTAGTTCATCCCACACTAATTTTAGTATCAAAACAGCATCACGGATTGTATGTACCTTCAAAATATTTTTCACGGGAACGATTCCTTGCGCGACAATGTTGCACAACAATTTAGATCGATATCCTAACTTGACCAGTCTTATTGGATTTTGATCCATGGGTTGCAAAACCGCAGTTATGTTAGGTGGTAAAAGCATTGCTGCAATTTGTCCACCATCAGATTGTAACATATCAATTGGCTTATGGGCAGTACAGTTATCAATCAGCAACAATGCCCTTGGTGGTAAATTATTATCAGCCGAAAATTTCCGAACCTGTAAAATTGTTCCTGCATAAACCTAAACACGTTAATGTAAATTTTAAAAATTAAGTTCACCTGCTTTATAAAAGAATGATGAAACCAGTTGAAAAATAACTCTGAGGTCATCCACGACTTCTTGGAATTTGTGTACTCCAATGGGTTTTCAAATCCCTTAAAACAACGAGAGTTATTCACAACAAAAAGAGTTATTCTTTCCTTTGCAATTTTTCGGCCCGGTGCTTTCTTTTCGCTTGCAGCCACAAATGTTTTGTCAGGCAAAAAACGATAAAAAAGTCCAGTTTCGTCTGCGTTGTAAAGTTGTGAATCGGATAACTTCATTTCATTGATTTTTGCTCTTAAATTAAGAATAAAAGGTGTAACACCAGAGGTTTCACTTGAAAGGATTTCGCCACAAATTTTTAGATTGCGAATACCGTACCTCCTTTTAAAATTTGTTAGCCACCCATCACTGGCATAAAATGTTCTTCCAGGTGGGTGCATTTTTGCGAATTCGTATTTGGCCCTGCTTTTTAAAATTGGTCCATTCAGTGCAATATTACGCTGTCTTTGGTCTAAAAACCACTTGTACAACTTTGACTCAAGATCAGCATATTCCGGTTTATGAAGAGTTTTCCTGTTAGATTTTTCATATGTGTTCGCAACAGCCTCCAAGATTTCGTTACGTTTTTTCCTTATCTTCGATATGGCTAATTCAACGCCAATCGCTTTCCATGCATACCTTGATCAAGTATTTTTAAAATCTGCACTTTTTGCTGCAAATCCAACCTGATTTGTGATGATTTCTTCTGTTTTGGCATTTTTTAAATAAGCACTGCACAACTCACAAGCTAAACACTGACGACTAACAAGAACTTCAACAGCAATGTTGACGATAGACAACATTTTTGGCAGCTCAAAATAAAAAGGAAGTTCGGGGAATACCATAATATATTAAACAAAAATAAAGATTTAGCATTGCCACTGAGAAGATTTTAAGTGACCAAGCTGTCACTATTATCACTGAAACAGTCGTTGTTTTAAAAAGAGTGTACACGCTCTAAAAAGTTAACCGAAAAGTTAACTTTTTAGAGCTGCACGTTGATAATGAAAAACTGTTAACTTATCCGCGTGTTTAACTTTTACGCGAGTAAACTTTTGTAAGATTCTACTTTACTACAAAATACGGAATGGGCCGAAAAAAAAATTTTTAATTTCACATCCCTGGAAAAAAAATGGTTATGTTTTAAGTTTTTAATAGACCATTGAGGCTTCCTAAAGCACGAAATAGGTTTAATTTACAAACATTAAAAAAAAAATGGATTTTTGGAATAAATTTTACGTCGAGAAATAGGTGTAAGCTTCCCAGCTCTGGAATCGTACATCGGATCTTTTTGAATTTCAATATCACTCTATTTAAGTTCATTTCCAATCCAACGGTCCAGGAACGAAGTCTCTAGCTCTTCTGGGGGCTTGGGAAAACCGATTTCACGTATAGACGGACGGACATCGCTCAATCTTCATCGCTATTCATAAGGATCCAGAATATATATACTTTATGGGGTCCCATGTGAATATCGAAAAAATTACACACGGAATGACAAACCTATATATACCCTTTCACTTTCTTGTGAAGGGTATAATAAAAGAAGAAATCTCTTTCCAGCAAGAAGGAACGAGCCACTAACATTAGGGCAATCCATTTATACAAGACTTTTGAAATATTGTAAAAAATGTTGTGTCAGATATTAAAAATTTCTTATTTTCTATTAGGCCATAGCACACATGGACAGACAGAATTCCTACGTTCACATATGGACAGACACAAACTCCCACGCTCACATACCGACGGACATGTATTCCCAAGGTCACATATGGACAGACACAAACTCCCAAGGTCTCATATCGACAGACAAAAATTCCCACGGTCTCACGCTCACATATACAAACTCGTTTTGGTTACTACATCACCCCTTAACCAAACTACCCTCACATATGGGCGGACAGAAATTCCCACGGTCTCATATGGACAGACACAAACTCCATAGGTCTCATATGGGCAGACAAAAATTCCCACGCCTACCCCAAAATATAAAAAAAAACAACAATAATGTGAACACCCCTATTTAACCGTGGGAAAATACACCCACAAACATTAAAGTATCAAATTACAAAAAAAAAAACCTTTAACACAAATTTGGCAATTAAAATATAAAAATTTTAAAATTTAATTACTGAAATTTGAGTATTCTCGCACATACAGTTTCTATCTACTACAGTAAATGAACAACAATTGGTTCCATTTCTAGGTCGGTGCAGTTTCAGGCAATATATTTATTCAAAGCCCGCCAGATATGGTATAAAAATTTTGGGCACATTCCACAACTAAATATGCCTGAAATATGGAAGTGTACACGGCCAGAGCAAGAAATACACAGCCAGAAGAAAATCAAAATGAGACTCTTGTACTTCGTATTACATTTGTTACATTTCCATATTTTCAATTTAGGTGAGAGAGTGGTGCTAACATTATCAGACCCTCTGCCAAAGGGATGCACAATTACGTGTGATAATTTTCTTACAAAGTACAATCTCGCCATTCTACTACTTTATCGGAATATTAGATTAGTTAGCACTCTCTCTAAAAATAAATCTCTTTTCGCATCAAACATTCTAGATAAGAAAAAAAGCCTGTATTGCATTCTGATTTTTTGTTTTCCATTGATATAACAATACGGTAGTATCCTATGTTCCAAAAAAATAAATAAATATTGTTACAAAGTTTAAAAATAGATTCAAATATAACGACAATGTGGCTATATGTACTTATCAGCACTGCCAAATCATCTCTAGTTGTCGAAATGTTACAACCCTGGTCAGCATAATGCAGATAATATTTGAAATAACGGAAATGGAATATTCCGGATACATCGTCGAGAATATACAAGATCATTTGAGGCTGTGCAATAATAAGTGTAAATAACAACAACGAAAAACCTAGCAACATCAATGATGAAGAGGAATCGCGGCATGGACATCGGGACATACGAGTTTGAGGACAAAGACGATGTAGAGGTATGTCTTCCTGTTACGACCGGCAGCATGGACATAAATTCAATGTTCGCTGCTATGATGATCCAGATAAAACAGAACTCTCAGCAGATGCAAGAAGCATCAAGGATCAGCAATGAAAAGCTTGTAGCCGATATAACTGAAATAAAACAGAACTCAGAAATCAGCAGTGAAAAGCTTGTAGCCGAAATAACTGAAATTAAACAGAACTCTCAGCAGATGTAGGAAACATCAAAGATCAGCACTGAAAAGCTTGTAGCCGAAATAACTGAAATAAAACAACTCTCAGCAGATGCATGAAGCATCAAAGATCAGCACTGAAAAGCTTGTAGCCGAAATACAGGGAGTGGAAACAAAACTGTTGGAGTCAAATAGAGCCACGAACGAAACTCTGGTGGAGGTTTCTGAGGCCATTAATAGGAAGGTGGATTCTATTGAGAATAAATTGTCAGAGCTGGCAGATAGAATCCAGCATCTAGAAAGCGGTGGCCTGGAACAGCATGCAAAAGAATTCGAAGCAAAATTGCATTCTCTAGAGAACAAAATGCATAACATTGAGTGTAGTGGCGGGCCAATACGAGCAGTTGCGGCGGTTTCTGCGTGAATAAAAGCACCATGCTTTAACGGCAGCGTACCATTGGGCATCTTTAGATTCCAGTTCGAGACGGTTGCTAGCGGATATGTATGGGATGCTGAAGAAAAGGCCTTAGAGTTGATTTTGTCCTTAAAGGGTACTGCCGCAGAGGTACTTGAGACCGTGCCAGTAAGAAGCAGAAACAACTATAATGAAATAATGGCAGCATTGCAGCGCAAGTATGGTGGTGAGCACAAGCGCGATTTACACAGAATGGAATTGCGATGTAGAGTACAAAGGTCTAACGAGTCTCTACGAGATTTCGGAATGGAAATCGAGCGTTGAGTGCAGCTCACATATCCAGGCGAGAGTCACCTGTTCCTGGACCACTTTAAAACTGAGGCGTTCGCTAATTGCATTCGCCACTCTGATGTTAAACTGGCTGTGTGCGCAACGCAGAAATCCACTTTCGCTGAGACTGTTTCATTTGCGCTGGTTCAAGAGACTGCAAGGGGGGTTTTCGAACCACACTCAAGCGGAGTGTGGAGGTTTTGCCCGAGAATGGTAATAACCTGGTCGCTAGTGTTAAGGAGGCAATGCGACAACTGTTGGCGGAAAGTGCTACCAAAGAAAAGCCCAAATGCTTTAACTCGGAAAAATCGGTCATTTTCAGCGCAACTGCAAAGCACCAATATAGATAGATCTGTTTCGCCACCAAGAAACAGTAAACGGTTGAACCAAATAACAGCACAAGAGTCCCCGTAAAACTAAAACGAGCTAGCACTAAGGGGCAAGAGCTAGCTTCCACAAACGAGAGCACCACAATCTCCATATCAGTGATGAAGCAGAAAAATAGCACCCTTACAGCGTCGGGACACATCAACGGGGAAGAGCACGTACTTACCATAGACACAGGGGCATCGCAGTCAATAATAAGGCCCGATATAGTAAAGGGAAAATCAGATCGTTTAAGCAATATACGGCTACGTGCAGCTTCTGGAGAGCCTGCCACTGTCTATGGTAAGATTGAAGTGAAGGTGACTATAGCCAACATCAACGTGAGGCGTGTGTTTATTGTTGCCGATATTGTCGATGAGGTCATTATTGGAGCCGATTTTATGTTTAACCATGGCATTAATCTACACATGGGCAACAGCTGATGATTTGGCGTAATCTGGAAATATCCCTTGATGTTGGATATGACAGCAAGCCGCAAGTAACAAAAGTATTTGCTATTGAGAGTCCGACGTTACCGCCGCAGTCTGAAACAGTTACATGGGCGCGTGTGAAGGGAGATTGTGAGGACAATCGATTGTGGGTTGTAGAACCAGCAGATCTAAATAGAGAGCTTATAATAGCAAAAGCTCTAGTAAAAACTAGTAAAGGAGGAATAGTCCCTATAAGAGGACTTAACATAGCAGACCATGAAAAAGTCATCAAAGAAAACTGCGATATTGGCCAGTGTACTCCAGCAGAGGCAATAATAAACTGTGAGAAGAAGATGGAGTCAACAAATTTGTCTGCAAAAGAACGTAAACAATTTGAGGAATACGTAGGGAAATGGGTAGCAGGACTGTCAGTGACAGATGGAAATAAAGCCAAACAGTTGCTATAAAGGCATGCCAGTATTTCCGCCATGGGAAACCAAAGCCAGGGTAGAACTGCATTGGGTAAACATGAAATTAACACAGGCGAAGCTAGGCCGATTAAACAGGTACCCAGAAGTGTATCCCTAGCAAAGCGAGCTGAAGTCTGTAACGTGCCGTTACAAATACCCTCACCCAATACCACCAGTAAAGTATGCTGTATAGTGTATTTGTAGTATGTACGGGCTGTAAAACACATTGCTTAGCAATACTGCATACACAGGAACAAATACACTTACCAAATATCACAATCAGCACAAAACAAGTAACACAAGCACGCACATACATAACAACAAACAAGCAAATTTTGGTAAACAATACATAACTGCTAATAATTCTCATTGGCTTCATGTGATACCAACGATAAGTTGACCAGGTTTGCACGCAATCGGGGAGCAATTAACGATATCGTACGAACGATAATTACACGGAGAATATTCTTCAATTGTCGTCCGAGAGCTTTACCGATTCTTGTACAAGTACTAATACTTAACCGAATTAATCGTAGTGTTGCCGATTACAAGCCTACGAATACTCTTGTGATCGTACTAATCCATAGCCAAGCTCAAGCCTCCGAATACTCTTGAGTTCGTAGTTTTGCCAGTTACACGCCTCCGAATACTATTGATTTCGTAGTTTTGCCGATTACAAGCCTTCGAAAATCTTGTGATCGTACTAATCCGTAGCCGAGCTCAAGCCTCCGAATACTCTTGAGTTCGTAAACTACTAACCCGAATAAGCTTAATATAACCTGTCTTACTCCATTAGGAGCCCGGACCGAAGACGAGGATTATCAGCATAAAAACCAGAGCAGTGTCGCAGAAAACACCACCGCAGCACCGATAATTTCAATTTAACCCAATAGCTTTAAGATAATCTAAGTAGGTAAGTTCCGTTTCAATAAACATTTTGTTCCCGGAAATATAGATTACCTAAAATATTCGTGTTTTTATTTTCAAAGGAAGTAGACCTTTGATACGAACCTGGAGCGACTGAGTCATACCTCAGTTGGAAAAATTAACTACGTTACAAGTCAAAGATCTTGTAAGAGAAATGGAGCGTGAAGGCGTAATTGAGCCATCTTCTGGTCCTTGGAGTTCGCCTGTAGTCTTAGTTAAAAAGAAAGATGGCAGTACTAGATTCTGCTAGACTACAGGAAGCTCAATGACATAACCAAGAAGGACAGCTATCCGCTCCCCAGAATCGATGACACTTTGGACACGCTAGCTGGTACGAGATGGTTCTCAATGCTAGACTTGCGAAGCGGATATTGGCAAGTGGAGATTGCAGAGAAAAACAAGGAGAAAACTGCATTCAGCGTCGGTAATGGATTATGGCAGTTCATAGTTATGCCATTTGGTCTCTGCAATGCTCCGACCACATTTTAACGCCTACTGAAGAAAGTACTGAAAGGACTCCCCTGGAAGACATGATTGGTATATATGGATGACATAATCGTGATGGGGAAAACTTTTGATGAACACCTCTCAAACGTGGCAGAAGTTCTTCAACGGATATCATCAGCTGGATTGAAACTCAGCCTGAAAAAATATGCATTGTTCCAGAAAGAAGTAAAGTATTTGGGGCATCGTGTTACAGCAGACGTAATCTCAACAGATGAAGAAAAAATACAAGCAGTAAGGGACTGGCATCAACCTAAAAATCTTCATGAATTGCGCAGCTTTTTGGGCCTTTGTACATACAACAGACGCTTTGTGCCAAATTTTGCCATTGTAGCTGCAAGCTTCCATGAACTGAAAAAGAAGTCGAGACCATACCATTGGGATGAGCCGTAGGAAAATGCATTCCAGAATCTTAAAGGATTATTGTGTACGTCACTAGTACTAGCGTATCCCATAGCTGGAGAAAAATTTGTGCTGGATACTGATGCGAGCGGCTATGGCATAGGGGGCGTGCTATCCCAAGTAGTTAATGGCGCTGAGAAAGTCATAGGATACTACCTCAATACCGTGTACTCTCAAAATCTGAGCCGTGTACACTCAAAACCTGAGAGGAACTACTGTGTGACACGACGTGAGCTTCTGGCAGTATTGGAATGCATTAAACATTACCATAAGTACCTGTATGGTCAACACTTTACATTAAGGACCGACCGTTCTGCACTGAGATGGCTATTGCAGTTTAAAAATTCTAAAGGGCAACTGGCAAGGTGGATTGAGTGCTTGCAGAGCTACGACTTCAGTATTGAGCATAGAAGGGGCACAAACCATAGCAATGCGGAAGCTCCTTCAAGAAGACCCTGGTGTTTAGAGTGTAAACATTGCGTTAGAACCGAACAAGAGGAAGGCGTTGTTGATGTTCGGCTAATGCACATCGACTCTGATGAAGACTTGTCAGCGGCCCAGAGGGACGACAGTATACTGGGGAAAATTGTAGCACCCAAAGAGGAGGACAAAAGACCGTCCCGGAATGAAATTTCGGCTGAGAGCCCACTCGCCAAATCTTATTGGGCTCAGTGATACAGCCTCAAGGTAATAAAAGGGTGCCTATACCGCGTATGGGAAAATGTAGATGGCAAAACAACTTCAAATTTAATAGTTGTGCCATGCTCAGAGATATGTAAAGCTTTGCAAGAATTTCACAATGGACCTAGTGGCGATCATCTTGGAGTAACAAAAACACTTGAGCAGCGTTTTTATTGGGTTGGATGTCAACAAGCCGCAGCCGACTGGATAGCAAACTGCCCACATTGCATAGCATCCAAAGTCCCAGTAAGAATAAGCCGGGAACAGCTACAGTAATACAACACAGGAGCACCATTCGAGCGGATCGCAATGGATGTAGCAGATCCTTTCCCCGTCACTGAAGCCGGAAATCGTTATGTTCTTGTGGTAATGGACTATTTCAGTAAATGGCCAGAGGTATATGCTTTACCTAACCAAGAAGCAAAGACAGTTGTAAACGCATTCGTCAACAACTGGGTATGTCGCTATGGTGTCCCAATAGAATTACATTCCGACCAAAGAAGGAATTTCGAGTCTGCTATATTCAGGGAAATGTGCGAACTATATGGGATAAAGAAAACCAGAACGACGCCGTTGCATCCACAGTCTGATGGCATGGTAGCGAGATTCAATCGCACCTTAGAAGAGTACCTGCGAAAAGTGGTAAGCAACCATCAGTGGGATTAGGACGAGCACATTCCCAAATTGTTTATGGCATATAGGGCAGCTGTACACGACTCAACATCGAGAACGCCAGCCAAAATTATCTTTGGGATGGAATTAAAACTGCCTGGTGACTTGGAGTTTGGTGTCAAGCCGGCTGCAGAAGAAGGAGCCACTACGTCCCAATAGCAGGAAGACTTAAACGAACTGCATGAGTTTTTGCGTAATAGAGTCAAGATAGTCAGTGACAAGATGAAGGCTAGATATGACCACGCAGCAAATTCAGAGGTGTTTATGGAAGGTCAATTGGTTCTACTTTATAACCCACAACGGAAGAAAGGATTGTCCCCAAAATTACATACTCACTGGGATATCCCGTATAAAGTGATTAAGAGAGTGAATGATGTTATGTACTGGATACAGAAGCACAATAGCCCAAGGTCGAAAATGAAGATAGTACATCTCGAACGATTGGCGCACTATTGAAGAGGTGATTGTATGCCTATTCGGGTCGAACAGGCTTAAATGGGCGGCAGTGTTACAAGTTTAAAAATAGATTAATATATAACGATAATGTGGCTATATGTGGTTGGCAGCACTGCCAAATCATCTCTAGTTGTCAAAATGTTACAACCCTGGTGAACACAATGCAGATAATATTTGAAATAACGGAAATGGAATAATACGGACATGTACACCAATATACACAGCAACATGCACACAAATATACACAGCAACATACTCACATAGCACAAGAAGAAACAAAACTACGCAACACACATAACACTCATACATACAACCACACATAGTTACAATAGACGAAACACACAAGATAGCATTGTCATATAAACAAACACACGTATATAGTTACGTGTTAAGTAAAGCACAACTAACAACAACCATGACCAGACGACGTCACTATATAAAGTCGATGCCAGAGATCTGCGGGATTAGTGTGATTTTAAATCAAGACGTGTTAACATCGCTAAATGTTTAGTAGTACAAATATTCGTGTTAATTAAGAAGTAAATAAAGTGTTGCTGCATTATATTTCCAAAATTAATTAACTGTGTTTTTAATTTGATGCAATTAAACGAATCCTTGAAGGATAAGTAAAAAGCTTTTTTACGATAAGGTCTAAAAACGTAACAATTGGTGTCAGAAGTGGAATTGCAAAAATAATTACTAGGACATTGCAATTTAAGAAAAAAAAACGACATTAAAAAAAATTAAATAATAATCAAATTATAACAAATCATCATGAAATTTGATGAGCTAAAAGTTGAACAGCTAAAAAAGGAGCTTAGTAAGAGGGAATTGCCAGCAGCAGGTAACAAGGCTGAACTGCAGAAGAGGCTGATAGATGAGTTTAAGAATCGCGGCATGGACATCGGGACATACGAGTTTGAAGACAAAGACGATGTAGAGGTCTGTCTTCCTGTTACGACCGGCAGCATGGACATAAATTCAATGTTCGCTGCTATGATGATCCAAATAAAACAGAACTCTCAGCAGATGCAGGAAGCATCAAGGATCAGCATTGAAAAGCTTGTAGCCGAAATAACTGAAATAAAACAGAACTCAGAAATCAGCAGTGAAAAGCTTGTAGCCGAAATAACTGAAATAAAACAACTCTCAGCAGATCATGAAGCATCAAAGATCAGCACTGAAAAGCTTGTAGCCGAAATACAGGGAGTGGAAACAAAACTGTTGGAGTCAAATAGAGCCACGAACGAAACTCTGGTGGAGGTTTCTGAGGCCATTAATAGGAGGGTGGATTCTATTGAGAATAAATTGTCAGAGCTGGCAGATAGAATCCAGCATCTAGAAAGCGGTGGCCTGGAACAGCATGCAAAAGAATTCGAAGCAAAATTGCATTCTCTAGAGAACAAAATGCATAACATTGAGTGTAGTGGCGGGCCAATACGAGCAGTTGCGGCGGTTTCTGCGCGAATAAAAGCACCATGCTTTAACGGCAGCGTACCATTGGGCATCTTTAGATTCCAGTTCGAGACGGTTGCTAGCGGATATGTATGGGATGCTGAAGAAAAGGCCTTAGAGTTGATTTTGTCCTTAAAGGGTACAGCCGCAGAGGTACTTGAGACCGTGCCAGTAAGCAGCAGAAACAACTATAATGAAATAATGGCAGCATTGCAGCGCAAGTATGGTGGTGAGCACAAGCGTGATTTACACAGAATGGAATTGCGATGTAGAGTACAAAGGTCTAACGAGTCTCTACAAGATTTCAGAATGGAAATCGAGCGTTGAGTGCAGCTCACATATCCAGGCGAGAGTCACCCGTTCCTGGACCACTTTAAAACTGAGGCGTTCGCTAATTGCATTCGCAACTCTGATGTTAAACTGGCTGTGTGCGCAACGCAGAAATCCACTTTCGCTGAGACTGTTTCATATGCGCTGATTCCACAAGCCACAGATATGTAAGGTGCGGAGTGTGGAGGTTTTGTCCGAGAAAGGTAATAACCTGGTCGCTAGTGTTAAGAAGGCAATGCGAACTCTGTTGGCGGAAAGTGCTACCAAAGAAAAGCCCAAATGCTTTAACTCGGAAAAATCGGTCATTTTCAGCGCAACTGCAAAGCACCAAGAAAAAGAGATAGATCTGTTTCGCCACCAAGAAACAGCAAACGGGTGAACCAAATAACAGCACAAGAGTCCCCGTTAAACTAAAACGAGCTAGCACTAAGGGGCAAGAGCTAGCTTCCACAAACGAGGGCACCACAATCTCCATATCAGTGATGCAGCAGAAAAATAGCACCCTTACAGCGTCGGGACACATCAACGGGGAAGAGCACGTACTTACCATAGACACAGGGGCGTCGCAGTCAATAATAAGGCCCGATATAGTGAAGGGAAAATGCGATCGTTTAAGCAATATACGGCTATGTGCAGCTTCTGGAGAGCCTGCCACTGTCTATGGTAAGATTGAAGTGAAGGTGACTATAGCCAACATCAACGTGAGGCGTGTGTTTATTGTTGCCTATATTGTCGATGAGGTAATTATTGGAGCCGATTTTATGATTAACCGTGGCATTAATCTACACATGGGCAACAGCTGATGATTTGGCGTAATCTGGAAATACCCCTTGATGTTGGATATGACCTCAAGCCGCAAGTAACAAAAGTATTTGCTATTGAGAGTCAGACGTTACCACCGCAGTCTGAAACAGTTATATGGGCGCTTAGGAAGGGAGATTGAGAGGACAATCGATTGTGGGTTGTAGAACCAGCAGATCTAAATAGAGAGCTTATAACAGCAAAAGCTCTAGTAAAAACTAGTAAAGGAGGAAAAGTCCCTATAAAGGTACTTAACTTGGCAGACCATGAAAAAGTCATCAAAGAAAACTGCGATATTGGCCAGTGTACTCCAGCAGAGGCAATAATAAACTGTGAGAAGAAGATGGAGTCTACAAATTTGTTTGCAAAAGAACATAACAATTTGAGGAATACGTAGGGAAATGGGTAGCAGGACTGTCAGTGACAGATGGAAATAAAGCCAAACAGTTGCTAAAAAGGCATGCCAGTATTTCCGCCATGGGAAACCAAAGCCAGGGTAGAACTGCATTCGTTAAACATGAAATTAACACAGGCGAAGCTAGGCCGATTAAACAGCCACCCAGAAGTGTATCCCTAGCAAAGCGAGCTGAAGTCTGTAACGTGCCGTTACACATACCCTCACCCAATACCACCAGTAAAGTATGCTGTATAGTGTATTTGTAGTATGTACGGGCAGTAAAACACATTGCTTAGCAATACTGCATACACAAGAACAAATACACTTACCTAATATCACAACCAGCACAAAACAAGTAACACAAGCACGCACATACATAACAACAAACAAGCAAATTTTGGTAAACAAAACATAACTGATAATAATTCTCATTGGCTTCATATAATACCAACGATAAGTTGACCAGGTTTGCACGCAATCGGGGAGCAATTAACGATATCGTAAGAACGAGTATTACAAGGAGAATATGCTTCAATTGTCGTCCGAGAGCTTTACCGATTCTTGTACAAGTACTAATATTTAACCGAATTAATCGTAGTGTTGCCTATTACAAGCCTCCGAATACTCTTGTGATCGTACTAATACGTTGCCGAGCTCAAGCCTCCGAATACTCTTGCGTTCGTAAACTACTAACCCGAATGAGCTTAATATTACCTGTCTTATCCATTAGGAGCAGTGTCGCAGAAGACACCACCGCAGCACCGATAATTTCAATTTAACCCAATAGCTTTAAGATAATCTAAGTAGGTAAGTTTCGTTTCAATAAACATTTTGTTCCCGAACATATAGATTACCTAAAATATTCGTGTTTTTATTTTCAAAGGAAGTAGAACTTTGATACGAACCTGGAGCGACTGAGTCATACCTCAGCTGGATAAATAAACTACGTTACAAGTCAAACAGCTTGTAAGAGAAATGGAGCGTGAAGGTGTAATTGAACCATCTTCTGGTTCTTGGGGTTCGCCTGTAATCTTAGTTAAAAAGAAAGATGGCAGTACTTGATTCTGCTAGACTACAGGAAGCTCAATGACATAACCAAGAAGGACAGCTATACGCTCCCCAGAATCGATGACACTTTGGACACGCTAGCTGGTACGAGATGGTTCTCAATGCAAGACTTGCGAAGCGGATATTGGCAAGTGGAGATTGCAGAGAAAGACAAGGAGAAAACTGCCTTCAGCGTCGGTAACGGATTATGGCAGTTCAAAGTTATGCCATTTGGTCTCTGCAATGCTCCGGCCACATTTGAACGCCTAATGGAGAAGGTACTGAAAGGACTCCACTGGAAGACATGCTTGGTATATCTGGATGACATAATCGTGATGGGGAAAACTTTTGATGAACACCTCAAAAACATGGCAGAAGTTCTTCAACGGATATCATCAGCTGGATTGAAACTCAGCCTGAAGAAATGTGCATTGTTCCAGAAAGAAGTAAAGTATTTGGGGCATCGTGTTACAGCATACGGAATCTCAACAGATGAAGAAAAAATACAAGCAGTAAGGGACTGGCATCAACCTAAAAATCTTCATGAATTGCTCAGCCTTTTGGGCCTTTGTACATACAACAGACGCTTTGTGCCAAATTTTGCCAGTGTAGCTGCAAGCCTGCATGAGCTTACAAAAAAGTCGAGACCATACCATTGGGGTGAGCCACAGGAAAAGGCATTCCAGAATCTTAAAGGATTATTGTGTACGTCACCAGTACTAGCGTATCCCATAGCTGGAGAAAAATTTGTGCTGGATACTGATGCGAGCGGCTATGGCATAGGGGGCGTGCTATCCAAAGTAGTTAATGACACTGAGAAAGTCATAGGATACTACCTCAAAACCGTGTACACTCAAAACCTGAGAGGAACTACTGTGTGACACGACGTGAGCTTCTGGCAGTATTGGAATGCATTAAACATTACCATAAGTACCTGTATGGTCAACACTTTACATTAAGGACCGACCGTTCTCCACTGAGATGGCTATTGCAGTTTAAAAATCCTGAAGGGCAACTGGCAAGGTGGATTGAGCGCCTGCAGAGCTACGACTTCAGTATTGAGCATAGAAGAGGCACAAAACATAGCAATGCGGATGCTCTTTTAAGGAGACCCTGGTGTTTAGAGTGTAAACATTGCGTTAGAACCGAACAAAAGGAAGGCGTTGCTGTTTTCGGCTAATGCACATCGACTCTGATGAAGACTTGTCAGCGGCCCAGAGGGACGACAGTATACTGGGGAAAATTATAGCAGCCAAAGAGGAGGACAAAAGACCGTCCCGGAATGAAATTTCGGCTGAGAGCCCACTCGCCAAATCTTATTGGGCTCAGTGATACAGCCTCAAGGTAATAAAAGGGTGCCTATACCGCGTATGGGAAAGTGTAGATGGCAAAACAACTTCAAATTGAATAGTTGGGCCATGCTCCAAGCTAAGTAAAGTTTTGCAAGAATTTCACAATGGACTTAGTGGCGGTCATCTTGGAGTAAAAAAAACATTTGAGCAGCGTTTTTATTGGGTTGGATGTCAACAAGCCGTAGCCGACTGGATAGCAAACTGCCCACAGTGCATAGCAGCCAAAGTCCCAGTAAGAAGAAACCGGGGACAGCTACAGCAATACAACTCAGGAGCACTATTCGAGCGGATCGCAATGGATGTAGCAGATCCTTTCCCCGTCACTGAAGCCGGAGATCGTTATGTTCTTGTGGTAATGGACTATTTCAGTAAATGGCCAGAGGTATATGCTTTACCTAACCAAAAAGCAAAGACAGTTGGAAATGCATTCGTCAACAACTGGGTATGTCGCTATGATGTCCCAATAGAATTATATTCCGACCAAGGAAGGAATTTCGAGTCTGCCATATTCAGGGAAATGTGCGAACTATATGGGATAAAGAAAACCAGAACGACGCCGTTGCATCCACAGTCTGATGGCATGGTAGAGAATCGCACCTTAGAAGAGTACCTGCGAAAAGTGGTAAGCAACCATCAGAGGGATTGGGACGAGCACATTCCCAAATTTTTGATGGCACATAGGTCAGCTGTACACGACTCAACATCAAGAACGACAGCCAAAATTATCTTCGGGACGGAATTTAAACTGCCTGGTGAGTTGGAGTTTGGTGTTAAGCCAGCTGTAGAAGAAGGAGCCACTACGTCCCAAGAGCAGGAAGACTTAAACGAACTGCATGAGTTCGTAGGTAATAGAATCAAGATGGTCAGTGACAAGATGAAGGCTAGATATGACCGCGCAGCAAATTCATAGGGATTTATGGAAGGTCAATTGGATCTACGTTATAACCCACAACGGAAGAAAGGATTGTCCCAAAATTACAGACTCACTGGGATGGCCCGTATAAAGTGATTAAGAGAGTGAATAATGTTATGCACCGGATACAGAAGCACAATAGCCGAAGGTCGAAAATGAAGATAGTACATCTCGAACGATTGGCGCACTATGGAGGAGGTGATTGTATGCCTATTCGGGTCGAAGAGGCTTAAGTGGGAGGCAGTGTTACTAGTTTAAAAATAGATTCAAATATAACGACAATGTGGCTATATGTACTTGGCAGCACTGCCAACTCATCTCTAGTTGTCAAAATGTTACAACCCTGGTCAACACAATGCAGATAATATTTGAATTAACGGAAATGGAATACTCCGGATACATCGTCGAGAATATACAAGATCATTTGAGGCTGTGCAATAATAAGTGTAAATAACAACAACGAAAACCTAGCAACATCAATGCTAAGAGATGATGATGATGTTATTCGTAATTATCTTGTACGCAAGTATTCGCTGCTAATAAAAGCTAAACATGTACACCAATACACACGGCAACACACACAGAAATATACACAGCAACATACTCACATAGCACAAGAAGAAACAAAACTACGCAACACACAGAACACTCATACATACAACCACACATAGTTACAATAAACAAAACACACAAGACAGCATTGTCATATAAACAAACACACGTATATAGCTACATATTAAGTAAAGCACAACTAACAACAACCATGACCAGATGCTTCACGAAGTTACCAGACGACGTCACTACATAAAGTCGCTGCCAGAGATCTGCGGGATTAGTGTGATTTTAAATCTAGACGTGTTAACATCGCTAAGTGTTTAGTAGTACAAATATTTCTAAAATTAATTGTCTGTGTTTTTAATTTGATGCAATTAAACGAATCCTTGAAAGATAAGTAAATAGCGTTTTTACGAAAAGGTCTAAAAACGTAACAATATGTTCTCCCCATATTATCATTCAGCCGATGTAAGAGATGATGACAAAAACTGAAATAGTACACCATTACAGCCAAACGAAAGCTGGAGTTGTCCAACTAGTTGCTAATTACACATAACAGATGTATCAGCATATAACTCCTACGTCATATGGACTGATATGAATCCTGCCTAGAATTTCATCAGCAAGAAAGACTTGTTAAAAATAGTCAAGAATAAAGTGATCGCACAGGTGCCTTGTAATGTTCTAAACAAAATATTATAAACCCACCATTGTCCGGTAATCTACCAAATAAATGACAACGGTGCTTCTTTTGTCAAAATAGAAGGAATTCAAACAAATAGGACGGGTTTATTTATTTTAGTTCTCATTTTTTTATTATACTAAAGAAAAACAAGTAAAAACGTTATTATTCAAACGGGTTAAAAAGGGTTAGATATACTTATGCTATTCTCAACTTCCAGGAATTTTTAAATGAAATGCATATTTTTTTCAGAAACGTTATAATATTTAATTATGTGTTTATTGACCTTTTTCAGTTCATTATATAGTAATTTCAAAATATGATGTATATCAATATTTTCTCAGTTCATATTTCATATGTATTGAAATTGTGATCTGTCTCACTTTTTATTTTAACTAGTCTTATTTATAAGGGTTTTTATACCCTCCAAAAAAGAATTTGGAGGGTATATTCACTTTGTCATTCCGTTTGTAACGCATCGAAATATCCATCTCAGACCCCATAAAGTATATATATTCTTGATCAGTGATGAAATCTACGACGAACTGAACATGTCCGTCCGTTCGTCCTTCCGTGGAAATCACGATTCAGTCCAAACGAAAAGATCTAGACTTTTGAAATTTGGCATAAATATATTTTGAAGTTTAGAGCAGGTTAAGTTCGAAGATGGGCTAAATCGGGCAAGAGGGGGAAAAGTTCCCCTAAGAAGAACTAAACCAACCCAGAAAAAACAACATCATTTTTAAAGTTTTTTGGTTATTTTGTTAAGCAAATGATATATTTTTATGTCAAATATGGTACAGCTCCTTAAACTTGGAGCCATTAAATAAAATAAAAATATTTTTTGACCCCGCTTACTTTAGTGGGCGTTATTATAGGCAAAAATAGCATAAAAATTTAACAAATTGTTTTACTTAAACCTACATTCCTTAAAAATTGCATTTTTAAGCTTTAATGACGAAGCTGAGACGAAACCTGGTACTTCTCTGCCCTACCCCCTTCTTCCCCTTTGCCCCCTAAATGACCCTACCAAAAAATTTTTTTTTTTTAAATTTTGTATGTAATCATCCCAAGCATTTACCTTTAGAGTTTTATGACTGTGCCGATTTCTGCCCTACCCCCGCCCCCTCTTTCTTTGCCCCCTAAATGACCCTACCAAAAAAAACAAATTTTAATTTTGTATGTAATCATCCTAAGCATTTATCTTTAGAGTTTTATGACTGCCTGTTGCTGCCCAACCCCCTCCTCCCCCTTTGCCCGCTAAATGACCCTATTAAAAATATATAAAATTTTTTTTTTAATTTTGTGTATAATCATCCCAAACATTTATTTTTAAATTTTTATGTCTACCTGTTTCTGCCCTACCCACTCTCCCCCTTTTCCTTCTAAATGACCCTATCAAAAAAAATAAATTTTAATTTTGTATATAATTATCCCAAGCATTTATTTTTAGAGTTTTATGACAACGGTGAAATGTTTCCCCCACAGCCCTTGCCAGAGCGACCCCGCCAAAATACACTTTTTATACCCTCCAAAGAGAATTGGACCCCATAAAGTATATTTGTTCTTGATTAGTGATGAAGTCTAAAACGGTCTAGCAATGCCCATACGTTCGTCTGTGGAAAACATGATATAGTATATTTTTTGAATTCCGCCCCCTTTAGTGGGCGTTGACGTACGATATTATATAAAGGAACTCTGTCCCACCAAGTTAAACATTTTAAATTCACTTACTAAATATTTGGAGGGTATTTAAGATTCGACCCGGTCGAATATAACGTTTTTACTTGTTTATATTTTTTAATTTAACTTGGGTAAATACAAATGTACAAATTAAGGAACTTAAGTGTGAGTTAATATAAATTTAGGTTTTTGTTGTTTTCTTAATTTAATTAATTTTAGCACCTTTAGATTTCCTTTCTTTTAGAAGTCTATTAAAATTGTTTTGTTTTTATTTTTGCACAAGTTTTATTTACTTATTAACTTTAATTCAAATTTGGCTTGAACTTCTTTTTTTTCTTTGCTTAGCAATTTTATGTTGTTTCCAATTTTCTTTACACTATGGTAATTATAACTTTTAAACTTGTAATCGATCGACTTTAGGGACGAGGGTATCACGAACTAATGTGTTGACCAAAACTTATAGCGATCGACGTTGGCTTTTATTTTATAGGGTCAAAGGGTGCAAAGGAGTGTTGGGGGTATTGTTGACTTAGTTGGGGCTAGCTGCACCATATTGTTCACTGAGGTGAACATTCTCCCCGCCTCGATATCTGAAAGAAAAGAGTGGACTTTAATTGATATTCAAATTAAAGAAAGTTGTGTAAGTTTAATGGGTTAAGGGGTAAGTAATATACTTAGGATTTGGTTGGGCAAGGGTTTAGCCGGAATATGAGCCCATAATGAGCCAGCCCAACGAGGAGTCCTGGGCTAATAGTGATCCACTATCCATGCGAATGATGTTGGCTTTAAGTATGCTACTATACAAATCTCCACCTAATTCAATTTCAACCGCATCGTTGCAATAGAAATAGGGGTCTGCTAGTGCCAGACTCTCCACCTTCTCCTTTATGGACTCTTTAAAGGGCCCGGAATATGGTTTTTTTGGTAGCTCCCTACTGTCCAAAAAGTACAGGTGTTTAGATGTATCCGCTCAACTAATTCGTTGGATATTCGGGATGAAGTAGAGCTCGCATTTACGATGGCCCTAAGGGAAACGTAGCCGTCGTCGGTCATTATACAAACTTGTGCAGTCGGCACCAGGACCCTTTGCAGCGACGCGGGTAGACCAAAGGTCTTGGTTATTTCTTTGGTACTTAGAGACCGTCGAGGTGTAGGGCCGGGGGTTTGTTCCATCCCTGGGAAGAAGTACTTGGACCATCAAGAATATTTTTCAATAGACGATCTGGACCATGCAAGCTTGAGTGATGCTTTGCATTACATTTATGGCATCGGGCTTTACTCGTGTAGTTCGCAATTAGATGGTTTCTGGCCAAACCATTCACGCAATAGTGTAAACGGATCGCGGTTTTGTATTTTTCTGATAGATTCAGAGCCATAAACCTTTTACAGGTGGGTAACTTGTGGTCTGCTCGACACAATCCACAACCAAAATGTCGCCGCGGCTGTTGACGCTGCTCTTTCCGTAGTTTTCCATGGGGTTTTGGGGCGTTGTTGCGTTTAGAACGTGCTTTTTTGTTTTGGTTATATGCCATGATCTATATACTGTTATGTGAAATGTATGGAGATGAATTAGAAAGCAACGAAATATGATAAGTTTGTTACATAAGGGATAAATTATTGTATTAAAAAATGGAACTTTTATTTAAGTCCCTTTTTTTAATTAAAGTGACATTGATCCTTATGAAGAAACAATAATCAGACCGTTATGTAGGAAACTTGTGTGGGTATGAATAGTGTTAGTTATTATTGTTACGGGTGAATATATATATATATATATATATATATATATATATATATATATATATATATATATATATATTGGGTTAGTTTATTGTGTGGGTAAAACTACAACTTTGGTTATTGGACATTTTAAAGTCCCAGTAGCTGTGCGTATGTCAACAACTCGATTGTGTCCGTCAACGCCCGGGTAGGTGTTAATAATGCGTCCCAGTAATCATTCATTAGGAGGTAAGTTGTCTTGTCGAATAATAACAACATCATCAACTTCAACTTGTAGCTAAGGGTGTTTCCACTTGTACCTCTTCTGTAACTCTTTAAGATATTCATCTTTCCATTGTCGGCAAAAGCTATGATATTGAATATTTAGTCTTTGCCATCTATTGACTAGCGTAATATTTTCATTACTACAGTCGGGTTCTGCAGGGGTGAGTATGGGTGAACCTATTAAAAAATTACCCGGAGTTAAAGGGTTAGGATATTGTGGGTTCTCACTTGACGGGCTTAAAGGTCTTGAGTTGAGGCATCCCTCAACTCTGGCTAAGAGTGTTGCCAATTCCTCGAATGTATATTTTAGTGTGTTTAGTTTCATCAAGTGTGCTTTGAAACTTTTTACGCCAGCTTCCCATAGACCCCCATATGTGGAGCTCCTGAGGGTATGAAATGCCACGTCAAATTTTGGAAGCTAGTATAAGATGCCACAGACCCCTTCAATTGTTTCACAAATTCCTGTCGTTCTTTTTTCAACAATTTTTCTGCTCCAACAAAGTTTGTCCCATTGTCAGAGTAGATGGCGACAGGGCATCCCCGCCTCGAAAAAAATTGAGCGAATGCTGCAGTAAAAGTTTGGGTTGATAGGTCCAATGTAGGCTCCAAATGTATTGCTTAACCTTTGTGTATATTACAATTTCTGCCATTGTAAACCTTAATAGCATTTGTGTACTACTGAGCTTATGAGATTCTGAAGCTTCGGAATCCAATAGCCAGACCTCAATATTCTTAACATAAGCTTATTTCCACCATGTAGTGTTACCATATGCACATGTTGGGTTAGCAATTTTGCGAATTGACTTGAATAGGGTAATAAGATTGGGTGTCTTTCTGAATACGACAAAATATTTGAACTAGCCAGTCTGCCGTTTACACGCATGATATTGGAATAATCTAAAAAGGGGTTTAGGGTGAGTAAATGGCTCTTTTTTGAGAGTGGGTGCTGTTTTTTAAGCAAATTGTACTCTTCTTTGAAGTATGTGGACTGATATAAGTTAATGATTCTATCTTGTGTTGATTTTATTTCTGTCGCATCAAGTTCCATACTAGGGTGGGTTATCAATATCTCAATTCTTTCTTTATTTGATGGAAGCTTATTTCTGTCCAATATGATTCTTTCACTTTGGCTTGTCTGATTTCGAGTGCGTGAAGTTCGATCAATAAATCGATATACATACGACATTACCCTCATGGCTTTCGATAATTTAGAAAATCTTAACAAAATGTCTGGGTAAGTATCATTTTTGTTTTCTAAAGGGTTATTAGTGTTAGCCAAAGTGGGGAACGATTGGACTATTTTTGCATCAGCTTGAGTTTCAAATTGTCTTTGTGTTTTCGGCCATTTTGAAGTGGGTTCTTTTAACCAGACTGGACCGTTCCACCATAGTTTATGCTCTTTCAACTCCTCAGCATTACATCCTCGGCTAGCAACATCAGCAGGGTTTGCGAGTGAAGCCACATGATTCCAGTTATCCACTCCTACCGTTTCAAGAATGGTAGAAACTCTGTTTGCCACAAACTTTTTCCATGAGTTGGGTGTTTTACTCAGCCAAGCTAAAACTATAGATGAATCTGTCCAAAAATATGTTTGAAGTTGTGGGAGGTTCAGCTGTATTATTAAATTATGGGTAATATTAGCTAATAATACCGCACCACAGAGCTCCAATTTTGGTAGAGAGACAACCTTAATTGGCGCCACTCTTGTTTTAGGGTTACGATACAAGATTCATCTGGGAGTGTAATTCGGGCATATACCACCGCTGAATATGCCTTTTCAGACGCATCTGAAAAGCCATGAAGCTCAATTTTTGCTGACGGCGTAAAATGAATCCATCTCGGAATACGAATTTGATCAATATCATCATAGAACTGTAAAAATTTATTCCATCTGATTAGGGTGTGTGGGATTAGACATTCATCCCAAGCTGTACCATCTTGCCATATTTGCTGCATAATAATTTTAGCAGAAATCAGAATTGGTGCTAACCAGCCAGCTGGGTCAAATAGACGTGCTATATGCGATAGAACAGTCCGCTTTGTATATGAAGATTTCTTCTCAATAATTGGAACACTAAAGAAAAACGTATCCTCCCTAGCATTCCATCTTATGCCTAATGTCTATGCATTATTTGAGTCGGGTAGCGTGAGCAGCTCAACATCAAGTAAATGTGTTTCGGTAAACTATTCAATAACTCCTTTGTGTTGGCCGTCCATTTACGTAGAGGAAATCCAGCAGTGTCAAGAGTTGAGATCAGTTGGTTCTGAGCAATTTTGGCTTATTCTATTGTGTGACCTCCAGTTACTCTTCAGAACTTTTAAAGCAATCAGGTGGGTGTGTTGAATGTCTTTGGCTAATTCGTGTAGGGTTCTTATAGCCAAATATGGAGCGCAGTTAACTCCACATGTTACTGTTTGAAGTTCATAATCTTGAATGGGTTCATTGACGCTTTTACGAAAGAGTGTGCATTGAAAGGGTGTGTGGGTAGGGTTTAACATAACTTGCCTGTACATTTTTGTAATGTCAGCGTTAAAAACAAACTGATAAAAGCGCCATTTCAAGATAGGTACAACTAAATCTTGTTGTAGGGTGGGACCAGTGTATAGTGCATCATTTAAGCTATTCCCATTAGATGTTTTGCTAGACGCATTAAAAACAACTCTAACTTTTGTTGTAACGCGATCTAGTTTAACAACCGCATGATGGGGTAGATAGTATTGGTTGTTTGAAGACATGGTCGGGTTGTATTTAACGGGTTTCATATGACCTAAGTCAATATGTTCTTGTAATACATTATCATATTCAATTTTTAATTCAGGTTTCTTTAATAAATTCTTCTCATTTCGTAAAAACTGTGCCATTGCTATATGGCGAGAGTTGCCTAATGTAACGGGAGGGTAGCGAAACGGAAGATTTACCTAATAACGACCATTAGGTAATTTACAAGTGGTTGTGACATAATTTTCCTCACAATCGATGTCTTCTTCAGAATTATTGGGTGTCTTATGTATGTCTTCAATTTCCCAAAACCTTGTTAAAACCTTATCAAGCGCTACAGAACTAAAGTATGAAACTATGGGTTGTGTGCTATGTGAATTTTGAATGGGTCTAGTCAAAATCCATCCAAACTCAGTTTCTTGAGCGACTAATGTGTTAAGAAAATCTTTCCTAACACCAGATTTTAAAATCTGTGGGTAAACATCACTGCCAATTAGAAAATCTATTGGCCAGCTTTCATAAAATTTTGGATCTGCCAATTGAATGTTATGCAATTCGTTTGCGGGTATTGGGTTTAAATTCTGAGTTGGTAAGTTCTTAGTAAGCGTTTTAACAACAATTGCTTGAATATTCAACTTGAAATTGCTTTGGGTATTTGATCTTAACAAAACATTACATAGTTTGTTTGATCGCGCTGAGACAACTTCATTTATTCCTGAAATTTCAGCAACAATTGGGATAGTGGGTAATTGCAATTTGTGTCTAAGTTTATCTGAAATAAATGAGAAGTCTGAAGCTGGGTCAATTAGCGCTCTAGCTGAAAAATTTTGGCCATGCACTTCAACATTCAAAATAGCTGTTCCTAATAGTTTCGCTCTGTGATCTAATACGGGTTTGCTTGATTGGGTGTATGTTGAGAAAGATTGTGCTGCATTTCGAGAAGTTGATGGTTGATTATCATCAAGCTGTGTGTTTGTGTTTGAGTTGGGTTTGTGCAGCAGGGTATTATGTCTTCCACCGCAATATCTGCAACTGAATGTACTACGACAATCCTTTATAATGTGTGCGATGGCCAAACAATTGTAACATATTCCATTCTTTTTAACAAATTCAATCCTCTCGTTTACGCCCATAGACGTAAACTCTGAACATTCTCTGATGGTGTGATTGCTTTTGCACAGCTTACAAATTGACCCATCGGGTTGAATTGGGTTATTTTGAAAACTTGTACTACTTTGGGTTTTAGGGTGGGTTGATTGTGAGAATCTTTGTTCATTTTGAGGTTTGATTTTTGGGTGGTTATCTTTGTTTGGGTATGTTACATTGTAAAATGTTTTCCCCCTTCTATCGAAAGGGATCTTATTTTCTTGAAAATTTTTGGGTTTAGAGTTGCTGTTATAGTATATGCCTTGATCTAGAATATCATTCACCGATGTCAATTCCTTATATGTGTCGGTTAAAAATAAATCTAGATCCGTCCACGACGGCATTTCTGCACAATTAGTGAGAGTCTTTTCAAATTCTGTCCTTACTTCTCTGGGTAACTTTGTTGAACACAGATAAACGAGAATTGGATCCCAATTATCTGTGTCAACATCTAGGGTATTTAAATTTGGAATGCAACAGTTTATCTTTCTTTGTAGCTTTCTTATTGATGCACTACACATGGTACTTACTGCGGGCAAATTTAAAAGTGTTTTCAATTGCACATTAATTTGCATTCTTTTGTTCTCATATTGAGAAACGAATTGGTTCCATGCAATAAGAAAACCTTCATTTGTCAAGGGTGCGTTATTTACTATTTCTTTAGCCTCTCCAGTAGTTTTTTGCTTCAAGTGGAATAGTTTTTCAACGACACTTAAACGGGTATTATTTCCATACATGGCCTTAAAAAGGTCCCGGAATGATGCCCAATTTTAAAATCTCCACTGAATATTGGCATGTCACAAGGGGGAACATTAAATGATACTGAATCCTTGGGTTGTGTAAGTATGTGATCTTTAGAGGAGTTAAGAGTCTCATCCGCCTTATTGAGTCTATCAATGGACTCATCAATCTCTATCATCGAGCTTCTATAAAATTTCTTAGCCGCTCTGATATTTCGGGTAATTTGAGTAAATTGTATAGCCTCCGCCTGTTTTGGGTCATTTAATTCAGCGGATTCCCTAATCTGCTTAAACTTTTTGTCAATATCTGACCATAAAGTTTCTAACTCGTTTTTTTTTTTGAAGTTTAGAGCGGGTAAAGATTGGGAGTATTCTTGGGTATTCTTATAATCCTCCTCAAAGTCTCTTAAATCGGATTCAATATAATTTTCTAAATCCCTTGCCAAAGATTTTAATGTGGACATGGCTATGTTATTATTTCTTAAATTTGGGTAAGTAAGGGTTAATTGTTTGAAATGTGCACACTTGGTGTAATGAAATTAATAAGACACTAATATTACAGTGAAGGGAAAAACTTTGTATCCGCAGACACTTTTTCAACTTGTGTACCTTTTCAATTAAATATGTGCACTAAATACCGTGATAAGCACTATTGTTCTTCACAGCAATAATTTTATCTTCCAACAAACTTTCAATAGGGTTGTTGGTTGCCTTGTAAGATATTTTACTTTATTGCTTTTAGACTGAAGGCAAATTTAATTGAAACCTTTAGTACAATTATGTGCGTAAGTTGTAAAATATACAGACTTACCTTGCAGGTTTTAGTGTACAAACCTTCACAAGAGTTTAACTATCTTTTGTTTTTTTTTCTTTAGGTTGGGTTGTGTTGCTGTTGTATACGTCCTTTAATTAAAAATATTATATTTATGCCACAGTTGTTATATGTTTGTGTAGTTTTGCATGACACTGTAACCTGGTTATAGTACTTGTGTGTAATGTTGTGCGAGTTTTTTGCACTTTTTATTTTTTGGGTGAGATTGCTTAATTACTTGTATTGATTATATTTACTTTTTATTTGTGATGGTTAATGTAACGCTAGTAGTTCGTTAAAATAAATTCTTTCTTTTATTTATGTTCCTTTGCACTTTATTTTTCGTTTATGCACATAAATAGTAGTTGAGTATGCAGATTTGTATGTTGTTACACTTATGGTTTCTGTTTTTATTTTATAGTGTTATTATATTCTTTGTTTGTCTTTTAAAATTATTATATAGTACCTATAATCACTTTGTGTATGTACATTTATTATTTTCTATATGTTTTTGTGTGGACTGTATACTGTTTGTTCACTCTTCACTCTTAAGGACCATATTCAAACGGGTTAAAAAGGGTTAGATATACTTATGCTATTCTCAACTTCCAGGAATTTTTAAATGAAATGCATATATTTTTCAGAAACATTGTAATATTTAATTATGTGTTTATTGACCTTTTTCAGTTCATTATATAGTAATTTCAAAATATGATGTATATCAATATTTTCTCAGTTCATATTTCATATGTATTGAAATTGCGATCTGTCTCACTTTTTATTTTAACTAGTCTTATTTATTAGGGGTTTTTATATTAAATTATGTATGAATTTTTATTAGTCGAACTTTCTTATGTAAATTGTTAATTTTATAAACGGGCTTAAGTTCGAATCTGCAAGACTGCAAACCATTTTTTATTATTTTATTAATAAATGAATTTGTTCAAATTCTATTTTATTAATTTATATTAAGGTTGGAATATTAAGAATATTTTTCATTAATCATCAAACCAGCAGAACGGATCAGTACTGATTTCGAGGCCGCTACGCCATCTCATCAGCGTTCTTTGTTAAATTTTTTCACTTTTGCAAGTGGTGCTAGTTAGTAGGAATATCAACTATTTAACCAATATTTTAACGAAAATTGAATATTAGAAGTTATCACATTCATATTTTTAAGTTATTACATTTTTGGTTAGTACGAAATTCCCCAACCCTGACGATTAATATTCCCAATATTCCATGTATCTCTTTCGCTTTTTCCAGAGCCATCAGCTGTTGTAGTGTAGTTTTTAAAGGCAATAGTTACTTCTTTTTACCTGGAGGGTCCCGTGGGATTCGCAGGTTCTTTATTAGAGCTTGGTTTACTACAACTGTCCTTAACTAACTTAGAACTAGCTATTTATACTTTTTTAAAATTAACTATAAAATAATATATTGCAATTAAGCTATTTTCTATTGACCTAAATAATACAACAGTATTGCACCATTCGTTAACGCAAGCAGTATCTAAGTAGAATGTACATTACTGCTGCGCCAATGAATTAGTGCAGAGTATATGTAGGAATGATGTTCGATAATGCTTCACAACATCCCTCCCCCCTTAATGTAAGAAAACATCTGTACAATGATGTTTTTCTAACGGAAGTTTCTTATTCTATGTACAATTTTTAAAGCTAATTTTTATGATATATATTTATGTGTATTTTTTTTCTATTGATTAATTCTTAAATTTACTGCGCTGGAGTGCTCGGTGCTGATGGTGGGGGTGTTGTTTTCTGTTCTTGGAGATGGCTATCCACCATCTGGTTCAAGTTCTCGCTGCGATTTGGGAACTCCTTATTTATCTTGACCTTTAGTTGACGCCGGTTTCTGCATAACACTAATATCGCTACTATTGTCAATAGTAGCCCTCTGCATGACTGCAAAGGGGTTGAATATTTTCATCCTTGCCAAAGCCACGGATTCTTGTATGATATTCACTTGACTTTTCATATCAACTAATTTGAAAAGTTGGAAAATCGCGACGTCTCTGTAATGTTGACTTTCTGAGTGCAACTTGATCTGTGTCAACCACCGTTTACATCAACTACCTTGAAATGCTGATTTATCTGCTCTCGGTCCTCATCATCCAATGTTCCATACAGCCACTTCATCATCTTCCCTCCAGTATTCAGCAATCCCCGTTTTACGCGGCTCGGCAAAAGTGTGTGTAGACCGTCTTCAATCTCTTTTATTTCAGAACTGTCGGCAAGTTACGATGAACCTCGTCGACAGAGTCTGCTATTTGTTGAATGTTGATCTCGTGCAGAATATACTGAAACTTCGACGGCATTTCGACCCATCCCATATGTATCTCCATCAGGGATTCTAGTTTTTCCATCCCCATCTCCTCGTTAGTGATGCCTATTCTTACTCCGTCCGAACCCTCTTTTGCTAATACTTGTTTTTCAATTTATCAAAAAACAATTTTTTTTTTAACTTTTAATTTTGTGGGTTTTGTTTTGTTGTTGAGATAATATTATTATTTTTTTGTATCATTAAAGTGCATCAAATATTTGAGTTTTGTTTCTATTAATAAAGAAGGAGCTCTACTCCTTGTACATTTTCTTCGTTTTAATTAATTTTAGTTTTTTTTCTTACTTGCTTTGTCCTATTTTGTATATTTTTTATTTTAATGTTGTTTTTCTAAAGTTTATGCTGTGTAAGTTTTTATTTAATATTTAAGGAATATTTTTATTTTTTATTTTAACGTAATCTAAATTTCAAAAATATTCATGTTTTGTTTGAAAATATTTTTTATGTTATTCAATCGATTTTTTAATTTAATTTCTACAAATACATTTAAGTATATATTGGGGTTTTGCATAGTAATAATGAAATAGTAATGTTTTGTTTTAAGATATATATTAATAGAAGTTTTTTTATATTTTGAATTTACGCATAAAATGTATGCAAATTTTTATTTTAAATGTTGTTTTTTATTGCAACTTTAATATAAAAATAAAACTCGACATGGTTTTTGTCTCTTGTGAATAACTTACAACCGCTTAATTGCATTTGTTGCTTCATTTGCTTTTTATTAACTGACCTATCACAAGAAATACATTGACGGAATCATATTACGGAAAAATATTATGTGTACACTAGGGTGCACCTTATTTAAAAAAAGCGAAATAGCACCTTAACTCCCTTCATAAATGTGCTCCGTAACAAAAAATTATGTTATAAAAAACTTTAGGTAGATTGCATCAGGGGAAGGCGTGCCGCATCCACCCACAAATTGTAAAAATTTTATAAATTAAATTATGTATGCATTTTTATTAGTCGAACTTTGTAATGTAAATTGTTAATTTTGGGCTTAAGTTCGAATCTGCATGACTGTAAAGGATTTTTTATTATTTTATTAATAAATAAATTTGTTCAAATTCTATTTATTATTTTTTATTAAGATTGGAATATTAAGAATATTTTCAATAATCATCAAACCAGCAGAACGGATCAGTACTGATTTCGAGGCCGCTACGCCATCTCATCAGCGTTCTTTGTTCAATTTTTCCACTTTTGCTGGTTTGATGATTATTGAAAATATTCTTAATATTCCAATCTTAATAAAAAATAATAAATAGAATTTGAACAAATTCATTTATTAATAAAATAATAAAAAATCCTTTGCAGTCATGCAGATTCGAACTTAAGCCCAAAATTAACAATTTACATTACAAAGTTCGACTAATAAAAATTCATACATAATTTAAAACATTGCGGGGGCACGCGCACTTGTTCATTGTAAATTGACAACTAAATTCAATTACTTGAACATAAATAACAAAGAAGCTTTAGCAATCAGCAGCCGATGGCTCTGGAAAAAGCGAAAGAGATACATGGAATATTGGGAATATTAATCGTCAGGGTTGGGGAATTTCGTACTAACCAAAAAGGTAATAACTTAAAAATATGAATGTGATAACTTCTCATATTCAATTTTCGTTAAAATATTGGTTAAATAGTTGATATTCCTACTAACTAGCACCACTTGCAAAAGTGGAAAAATTGAACAAAGAACGCTGATGAGATGGCGTAGCGACCTCGAAATCAGTACTGATCCGTTCTTCTGGTTTGATGATTATTGAAAATATTCTTAATATTCCAATCTTAATAAAAAATAATAAATAGAATAATAAAAAATCCTTTGCAGTCATGCAGATTCGAACTCAAGCCCAAAATTAATAATATTATAAATTGTTATAAAATAACCATTAATGTATTTTCAAGATTCACTAAACTTATAAAAAAGGAATAAGTAGTTTAATTTAGTTTTTACCAACTTTTTTTATTACACTTTAACATTCATACAAAATTATTTATTTTCTTAATTTAATTTCGTACTTAAATATATTCATTTAAGTTATTTCATATGCTTAATAAAACCGATTTGTTTGCATTTGGGTATTGTTTCCTATAATCAGCAACAATTTGCATTATGAACTGTTTCTCCTCTTCATCACGCGACAAAACTTGATTGTATTCTTCCATAAGCTTTACAGCCCTTTCTGCAGTATCATTGACAACTTTCAATTTACCAACCATTTCCAAGCCAATTTTATACGATTTATCGTTTTCCCATTCCCTAGGATCTTTCTTCAAAAAATCCGTTGGGATACAATATCGGTTGAAAAAATTTAAAGTTTTTTGCGAGATAAAATCTTCAATATTTTTATTAACGTACTGCTCTATGTAATGGGGAAGAATTGTAATTTTTTTGTTGTCATCTTCATGGGCTCGATCTAGCGCTGCAACCATGAGTCGTTTTGACTGGTTTGAAATTTGAGTATCATAAAATGAAAGCGCTACTATTTCTGGCGATAGGTACCATAAATGATTGCAGAATTTTCGAATTAACTCCCGACTTAAATTTTCATCAACTAAATTGTAAAGATATAAACTTTTTAGCAATGTCAAATCTTGGTTAGGAGCTTCTCCGGCAATGGCAGCTTTGATCCAAACTTTTAAATATATTTTTATAATAAAAACACATACATATATCTCTAACTCCATTCAACTCACAGTCAGCCAAAATGAACTGGTTCCGAAATAAGTAAATTTTTAAACTATATATTGCTTTGGTCATCCAACGTGCATGGTGGAACGCTTCAGGCATTCGAAATGAAAAATTTGGAAGTGACCCGCCTACGAAAATTACCTCCAATTGGAGAAGCTCTTTGTAATCTTCCCGTGGTTGCATATCTTTTAAACTCTTTAATGTAAACTCTGGTATCTCCCTTGTATCCCCAATAACATTTTTCTCATGTAAGTCTTCAACTCCAGACTTAAAATTACTTTTGTCTATTTTAGTCCAGGCATCTCTAAATCTATGAAATATTTTGACACTAGGACCCGAAGATGTTTATATTTTTGCATCAAATACACTCCGTAAAAGTATTTCAAATATGTGATGACGACATGGATAATACAGAAGATCTTTGTTTAGTGTTTGTTCTAAAAGCACACATGCGCCTTGTATTCGTCCTGTGTTTGATGCGGTGGTATCGCAGCACAGGGCTTCCACTTTTTCATCGAGATTCCATTCTTTGAGTAAGTTAAAGACAGCCGTTGCTTGCTGTCTAACAGTACCTGAAGTTATCGCTGGGATGCCGAGTAGCTGATCTGTTCCATTAAAAGATACAACTACAGGCAGACGATCGTCGTGTTCACTACCCATCAATGATAGCAACATTTTACCATCCCAGTGAACAGTCACCGCCTTAATTTCTTTGTTGATAAATGTTTCCCGGATTCTTTTTCCTGCATCAAATCGAAACTTTGTACGCGATCGGCGAATTGAAGTGCAATTTATAATTAAATCGTTAACGTTATGTTGCAATGCTTGCGCAGTTGCTATAATACTGACACAAGCTTTGGTGTGATTAAATTATGTCTACCTCGTTTTTTTCTTGAAGTGTTAGGACCTACTTCATATGCTGACTCTGGAATTTGTTGCACTTCTCTGCATCACCTGATTGCCATTGGACCGGTTCACAATGATCTATAAAATTTTATAAGAAATATTGCAGAATAATATAATAGATTCAAACTGAGGACTTTCAAGTGAAGACATGACTGAAATCGCACTACACCTTCAATATTTACCTTGCAATACGACTGTATGTTTCTCGTGTAAACATTGTTTTTTCTCTTCCCTAAGCGATTTTGCCTTTTCTTTTTTCGCCAAGTTGCAGTCACAACCTATCATTGCACCAGGTCTTCCCTGTTTTCTTCGATTTGTTAAAAAAAGCTTATCTTCTGCCAGAGTGATAATATCCAATGCATCGGCATGTGCGACATCAAACAAATCATCAAATTTATTTACGAAGTCTTTTTCGCGTTTTTCCTGGAGTAATGTCCGGCGTTTCTAACTTTTTTGAAAGTTTCTCCATTCTAAATACAACCCACGTGGGCATCAACCCAGCCAAGACTGAGTTGGTGCTCTTCACTAGGAGGTACAAGACCGATAGCTTTATACACCCAAAGCTTAACGGCACCTCCTTGAAACTATCTAAAACCGCCAAGTACCTGGGTGTGATTCTGGATAGTAAGCTATCATGGAATCAGAACATACAGGCGAGAGCGGAAAGGGCCTTAGTGGCTATTTATACATGCAAAAGAGCAGTAGGCCTCAAATTGGGTATCGACCCTAAGGGGATCAATTGGATCCTTGAGGCTGTTATTAAACCAGTACTCTTTTACGGGGTATTGGTTTGGTGGAATGCGATGGACAAGCAGGCTCATCGCAGGACCTTTGAAAAAGTCTTTCGGGTCGTAGCGAGACTGATGACAGAGCGCACTACGATCTACACCAACGGGAGCAATTTTTGCAATGCTAAATTGGCTCCCGGTTGACATTCTGGCCAGACAACAGGCTCTATTCTCTGCGGTCAGGTTGAATACAGTATGTCCATGGACTAGGACTGACTATGGGCATGCTAGGATTTTAAGAGAGCACTCGGAAATCCATGCCAACATTGACTGCTGTGTACCAAGACCCTTCTTTGGTGGACTTTTCCGTTCCGTTGTCGTTGACGGGGAACAGGTGGACAGGCTTTCCTTTCCCGAGGATTCAGTTAGAGTTTTCACTGACGGATCCAAAAGGGGAACAAGAACGGGCGGAGGCTTCTATGTGGAGAACTTCAATGTAAGATCTCCATTCCGGCTCCAGGACGGTTGTACTGCCTTGCAAGCCGAAATCTCTGCTATTACTCGGGCAGCGAGATGGCTAAGGTACTATAGGATATCGAATGATATCTTCATTGTTACCGATAGCAAAGCAGCCATCTCTGCTATGAGTGGTGTGTACAGTACATCAAAAACTGTCGGCTAATGCAAGGGCAGCGGCGCTGGGCTCCCGATTCCTGTCAGACTTAGACAGCCTGGCAAACATGGAGCTTTCAGGGGTATCATCCTTCCTCAGGGGTACAGGATGGTTTGAAACGGCGGAGGACATCCCTTAGGAGGTCCTCTGCTTAAGGGCATCACAAAGGGACCGAATTGACGGACCCAAGTGGATTGTCCCGCCAGGGACAACGGCCCTCTAACCTAACCTAACCTAACCTAAATACAAACCTTCAACTTTTGAGACACATTTGTCAAAAGCTCTAAGTGGTATTCGTGCTTTGTTCCATAAAACTTCTACCTCTTTCACTACAAGGGAAGCACTAGCACGCAAGTCTAGTTTTACTTTTCGCATATTGTAAAATAAAACACGCAAAACTTGACCATTTGAAGGCAATTTGGCACCGATTATTTCATATTTTTCACTTGTATATGTACTTACGCCCATTCGATACAAATATTATTTAATTGAAGTGCGTTTGCTTTTATTCGGGAATTCACCGTTTTGTTTAGCAATTGAAGCGATACTACACAACTGGGCGTTGTTGAACTTCAAAAGATGCCGGACTTAACTGACCACATATTTTTTTTTTTATTTATTTATTAAATTCCATGTACAAAGTAATACAGATTATTAATTGGCCTCAGCGCCCTAAGGGCATTTTTGAGGCAAGTTGGCAAGTAATTTAATGTGTACAATTAACAAAATATTTGTTAGTATGTTATGAAGAAAAAAAAAAGAAAAAAAAAAAAAATATATATATATATACATATATATATATATATATATATATATATATATATATATATATATATATATATATATATATATTACACAAGTTTTAACATTGATATGTTGACGTTACAAAAGAAGCGTTTCAAGAATTTGGTAAGTATATTCTTTAAGAAGCATTTTGAACCGTGATATGCTATTCTGGTTTTTTATTGAACTAGGAAGTTCATTGTATTTTGTGCTACCAATATATTCAATACGTTGTTTAGTGGTCTCTAGTCTGCATCTTGCAACTCTAAGATTATGTTGGTTTCTAGTGTTTATCGTTGTTTGATTTTGCACATGATGGTATGATAGCCGATATTATTCAAGACCTTGTATACGTACAATTGCATAGCATAATTACACAATCCGTGAATCGGCATAATTGTTTTACACACATCCGCTTAAAGACCAAAGGTAGAATAAACAAGTGGTAAACCATAGATCACTTTTAGTGCTTTATTCTGCATAGATTGGAGAGTTTTTAAAACATTTGTATTGTTCCATCCATAAACTATAACCATATAGTTCAAATGGCTTTGAATTAATGCATGATACAATAATAGTTTAGTTTTTATGTTTAGTTTATATTTCATTTTATAAAGAATTCCTATTGCAGGTGCTATTTTACTTTTCAGGTCACTTATATGAATATTCCATGATAAGTTACTTGGCAACGTTATTCCCAAGTATTTAACAGAGTCCGTTTCGATTATTAAATTGTCATTAACATAGATATTAAATTTGCTGTGAAGTTTATGATTTTGCGGTCTAAAACGAATTAGTTTGGTTTTATTTGCATTTCATACCAGTTTGTTTAATCGTACGTATTCCAAAATCAACGAGACATCTCGTGCCATAACCGCTTCCAGCACCAAATCATATTTATAAGGATAAAATAGACATATATCATCAGCAAACATGTATAATCGCCCAGTTAAGTCTAAGTTGCTCAAGTCATTAATATAGATTAAAAACAATAAAGGTCCCAAACTGGAACTCCACACTTAACATCACTTACATCACTTTTTACGTCTTTTATCTGTACATACTGCTTGCGATGTTTTAAGTAGCTTTCAAAAATGTTCCACTCTCTACCAACTATGCCATAATACTTTATTTTTTGTAACATTATATTATGATCAACTAGGTCAAAGGCTTTTGTTAAGTCTAGGAACAACCCAGCAACTCCACTCGATCCCTGGTCTAAACCGTAGCATATATAATTAACAACATTCAGCACTGCTTCTTCGGTGCCACAACCTTTTTTAAATCCAAATTCATACTTATACATTATATTGTTGCTTTCAACGTATTCCAACAGCTGTTGATGAATAATTTTTTCAAAAACTTTATAAATAGTTGACAAAAGTGCGATTGGACGATAATGATTCATTTCACACGAGGTGGTTACCTTGGGGATAGGAACAACCTTGCTTACTTTTAGGCAATCAGGATAAACTGCGTTCGAAACAATGTTATTAAAAATGTTCAATAATATAGGTGATAAGACATCTTTACAACTAACAAGTGCTTTTGACGTTACGTTGTCGTAGCCCGTTGACTTTTTTGTATTTAGATTCTCTATAAGCACATTTACATCATTTAAAGTAACAAATTGAAGTGAAAAGCGTGCTAAAATTTGACACAGTGTTCAGTTGCTGTCTGAGCTCACAAACGATTATTACATTTGCTGTTAAAATCACGATATTCTTAAAATCATAATATATATTTTTAAAGTATTGCTAAACATTTTTCCTCATTATTATTAATTTGTAAACGGAAAAAGATTCAGGTCGAATAAATTAATTATAGTCTATATCAAATTTACCAGTGTTTTATTAAATGGCCCGCAAATTAACATATTAACTTATTTCATGTGAATTTAGCATATATAGCCAACTTGTGGGCGCATGCGGCACGCCTTCCTGTATTACAATCTGCTTAAAATTTTACACAATGCATTTTTTTAATACGTAGAACATTCTTGGGTGGAGTTACGATCTAATCTGTTAAAAAAAAATTGTCCCATACATATAAGGCGCACCCTAGTGTACATGTATTAATTGTTATTATATTTTTTTTCTTGTTTACTCTGCCTGTAAACATTTTTTTTCAATAGCTATATTAATTGGAGTATTCGTAAATAAATTCGCTGTAGTTGCAAAATAGTGTCCCATATTCGAACACTTTATGAAAAATTAGGTAAACATTAAAGGTTATTGCACTCTGTTATATGGAGTAAACGTATTTATTATATTTTTGGTTTATCTTCTACAAAACGTCTTATTAAACTGACTGTTCCCTATTTCTCGGTCTCTGTGTGACCTTACTAAATTTTTATGATATGTCTTCGCTTTATTTCTTATTTTTAGTTTTATGTTTACTGGTGTTGGTACATCTATAATCTCATATGGTCCTAACCATAGAGGTGAAAATTTATTTTTACGGGCTTGGTTCTTTAACCAAACCCTTTGTCCTATTTCATACGCTCTGTATTTTGCACTCTTGTCATAATATTGTTTTGCCCTTAACTTTGCCTTCTCTTGATTTATTTTTACAATTTCGTGTGAACGTTGGATCTGGTATTTTAGAATCTTGTTATAATCCTCCGTGTTGTATAGGGCTACAGGGGGCGTTTTCAAACTCATCGGTATCTCAAACTCAAACCCGAATAGAACTCTTGTCGGCGTTTGCTTTGTCGTTGTATGTTTGCTGTTGTTGTATACATGCATTGCGTGATTGAGCCATTCGTCCCAGTTGGTACCATCTAGATTGACAAAATGTCTCAAGAATTCGGCTAAAGGTCGGTGAGCTCTTTCCAAGGCACCATTTGCCTGTGTGTGGTAAGGAGTGGTTAGCATTTTCTTTATTCCTAGGAGCTTACATGTTTCTTTGAACAATTTCGATGTGAAGTTAGACCCGTTATCTGATACTAACACCTTGGGAATAAAGTATCTTGAAATTATTTCATTAAAAAAAACTCGAGCTATTGTTGAGGCCTCTGCATCAGCTACTGCGGCGTACGCGAAAAATTTTGAAAAATCATCCTGGAAGGTGACAATATACTTGTTTCCTCTGGCGGATTCTGGCAACGGTTCTACAAGGTCCAAAAAAATGTTTTCAAAGGGTCTATTTGACGTGCTTGTTATAACTAATGGCATCTTTTCGACTTTTGAGCATTTGTTCTTCTGGCATAGAGTGCACGTTGCTACATAGGTTTTGATTTACTGGTACATACCGGCCCACTTGTATTGATTCCTGATGCGGGAGTAAGTTTTGTATTTCCCTTGGTGTCCACCCAAAGGTGTATCATGAAATCTTCCACATTTGTCAAATAGACTGCCGTATCCTCTTGTTCCACGTCTTCACTCCTATTCACTTCATCCACAATCTCTTCATTATTTCCCTTTTTATATGCGTTTGCCTCTCGTGCCTTTGCCCTGGTAATTGCCCCTACACTCATTTTTTCCACTGGGAGACGACTAAGTGCGTCAGCGTTTTGGTTGATTTTCCCCGGCTTATACCGTATCTCGAAGTCATATTCTAAAAGTTTGAGTCTCAGTCGACCCAATCTGCCTTCTTGATCCTTCAAATTGGCTATTCCTTTCAGAGGCTTATGATCTGTAAAAATGGTAAAATGTCTACCAAGCAAATAGGGCCTAAAAATCTTAGATGCCCACACGGTGGCAAGGAACTCTTTCTCTAGAATCTAGAGTATCGTTTCTCCGTATCACTTAGCACTCTGCTTGCGAAGTATATGGGTAAATCACAACTTGGCTCTCCTTGAGAAAGTATGGCTCCTAATGCCTCATTGCTAGCATCCGTAGTCAGAATAAATGGTTTTGTGAAATCAGGATACCGCAACAGTGGAGGACTTGTTACTGCCGCTTTTAATTTCTCCGTTGCTTGTTGACACTCCTTTGTCCATTCAAATTTTGCGTTCTTCCTTAATAGTTTGTTCAATGGCAATGCAATTTCAGATGACCTTGGTATAAACTTTCTATAATAGTTGATAAGCCCCAAAAATGATTGTAGCTCCTTGACATTTCTGGGAGGCGGTATATCTTTTACTGCTTTTGTCTTATGGGGGTCCGGTAATACTCCGTTTTTCGAACATTGATGTCCTAGATAAACTACCTCTCTTTGCAGGAAATTACATTTTTCAGGGTGCAGGTTAAGGTTGTGTTTCCTTAAAACGTCCAGTACTCCTTTAAGTCTTAACTGGTGATCCTCTAGATTTCTCCCGTAGATTACTATATCGTCCAGATATACGAAACAGTCGATTCCCTGTAGACCCGTTAATATTGAATTCATTATCCTCTGAAACGTGGCTGGTGCCCCTGTCAATCCGAAAGGCATACGATTGAACTCGAAATGTCCCATGTTGGTGTTGAACGCGGTTTTTTGCTTATCATTAGGGCTCATCAGAACTTGGTGGTACCCGCTTGCCAGGTCTAGGGTAGAGAAGTATCGGCTGTAGCCAAGTTGGTCTAGGATCTCATCAATTCTTGGTATTGGGAAAACCTGTTTTATTGTAGCCTCATTCAATTTCCTGAAATCCACTACCAAACGCCATTTTTTCTCTCCGTCCTTGCCTGCCTTTTTGGGTACTAGAAGTATTGGAGAGTTCCAACGGGAAATACTAGGGGAGATAATTCCATCTTCGATCATTTGGCCTACTTGTCTATTAATTTCATTTCGGTGGGCCTCAGGTAACCTATACTGTTTAGTATTGATTAGGGGCTGAGTAGGGTCAGTTCCCAAAAAATTTTATATTCTTGGTAATTGTATCGTTAATCGACTTATTCCATCATATCTCTGCCCAAAAAACCATCTGCGGGCAATATGCTACCCTTCGGTACTACGTGCATTTTCAAACGTAGTCTGTCTTCGTATTTATGGTTCACCATTACAGTTCCTTTGGTACTTATGCTTCCCCCAAATGCTCCTGACAACGTCTTCCGCTCATTTTTGTTGATATCTGTTGTTGCTGCCAAAGCTTCATTTTTTACTAGTGTGGTGTCCTGAGTCCACCAATAATACTAGTTTCTCCTCTTTTGCTTCTTTGCAGGGGAAACTTATATATGCATCGTTTATATCGTATTTTTCATTACTAGCATTATCCCTTTTCAGACTCAGTTCCCTTCGGGACTCTGAGTGATATGTGTGGCGGTTTGCCACGTTTAGTTTCTTGCTCACTTTCTCTTTTATGACAACGAAATTCAATTACTTGAACATAAATAGCACAGAAGCTTTAGCTATCAGCAGCCGATTGCTCTGGAAAAAGCGAAAGATATACGTGGAATATTGGGAATATTAATCGTCAGGGTTGGGGAATTGCGTACTAACCAAAAAGGTAATAACTTTAAAATAAGAATGTGGGAACTTCTCACATTCAATTTTCGTTAATAACATTGGTTAAATAGTTGATATTCCTATTAACTAGCAAAAGTGGAAAAATGGAACAAAGAACGCTGATGAGATGGCGTAGCGGCTTCGAAATTAGTACTGATCCATTCTGCTGGTTTGATGATTATTGAAAATATTCTTAATATTCCAATCTTAATATAAAAAATAATAAATTGAATTTGAACAAATTCATTTATTAAAAAAATAATAAAAAATCATTTGCCGTCATGCTGGTTTGATGATTATTGAAAATATTCTTAATATTCCAATCTTAATATAAACAAGTAAAAACGTTATATTCGACCGGGTCGAATCTTAAATACCCTCCAAATATTAGTAAGTGAATTTAAAATGTTTAACTTGGTGGGACAGAGGTCCTTTATATGATATCGTACGTCAACGCCCACTAAAGGGGCGGAGTTCAAAAATAGACAATATCATGTTTTCCACAGACGAACGTATGGGCATTGCTAGACCGTCTTAGACTTCATCACTAATCAAGAATATACATATTTACCTTATAGGGTCAAGTTCTCTTTGGAGGGTATAAAAACTGTATTTTGGCGGGGTCGTTCTGGCAAAGGCTGTGGGGGAAACATTTCACTTTTGACATAAAACTGTAAAAATAAATGCTTGGGATAATTATATACAAAATAAAATGTTATATCTTTTTTTATAGGGTCATTTACGGGGAAAAGGGGGGGAAGGGGGTAGGACAGAAACAGGCAGTCATAAAACTCTAAAAATAAATGCTTGGGATGATTATATAAAAAATTTAAAAAAAAAAAATTTTATAGGGTCATATAGCGGGCAAAGGGGAAGGATGGGGTATGTCAGAAACAGGCAGTCATAAAATTCCAAAAATAAATGCCTGGGATGATTATATACAAAATTAAAATTTCTTTTTTTTTATAGGGTCGTTTAGGGGCAAAGGGGGAGGAGGGGGTAGGGAAGAACCAGGTAGTCATAAAACTCTAAAAATAATCGCTTTAGATGATTATATACAAAATTTAAAAATAAAATTTTTTTATAGGGTCATATAGCGGGCAAAGGGGGAGGAGGGGGTAGGGCAGATACAGGTAGTTATAAAACTCTAAAAATAAATGCTTAGGATAATTATATACAAAATTAAAAAAAAAAATTTTTTTTGATAGGGTCATTTAATGGGCAAAGGGGGAGGAGGGGGTAGGGCAGATACAGGTAGTCATAAAACTCTAAAAATAAATGCTTGGGATGATTATATACAAAATTAAAAATTTTTTTTTTGTTTTATAGGGTCATTTAGGTGCAAAGGGGGAGGAGGGGCAGAAATCGGCAGTCATAAAGCTCTAAAAATAAATGCTTGGGATGATTATATACAAAATTTAAAAAAAAAATTTGTTTTTGGTAGGGTCATGTAGAGGGTGAAGGGGGAGGAGGGGGTAGGGCAGAGTAGTACCAGGTTACGTCTCAGTTTCGTCATTAAGGCTTAAAAATGTTATTTTTAAATAATGTAGGCTTTAGTAAAACGATTTGTTAAACTTTTACACTATTTTTGCATATAATGACGCCCACTAAAGTAGGCGGGTTCCAAAAATTTTTATTTTTTTATTTTATGGCTCCAAGTTTAAGGCGTTGGACCGTATTTGACATAAAAATATATCATTTGCTTAACAAAATAACCATAAAACTTTAAAAATTATGTTGCTTTTTCTAGGTTGGTACAGTTCCTCTTAGGGGAACTTTTTCCCTCTTGCCCGATTTAGCCCATCTTCGAACTTAACCTCTAAGCTTCAAAATATAACTATACCAAATTTTAAGGGTCTAGCTCTTTTCGTTTGGACTGAATCGTGATTTCCACAGACAGACGGACGGACGGACGGACATGCTCAGATCGTCTTAGATTTCATCACTGATCAAGAATATATATACTTTATGGGGTCTGGGATGGATATTTCGATGCGTTAGGTTGGTTTAGTTCTTCTTAGGGGAATTTTTTCCCTCTGTCCCGATTCAGCCCATTTACGAACTTGACCTGTGCTATCCTTCAAGATATATTTATAATTTCAAGAGTCTGGCTCCTTTCGTTTGGACTGAATCGTGATTTCCAAATATGGACGCACGGTCAGATATGCTCACATCGTCTTAGATTTCATCACTGATCAAGAATATATATACTTTATGGGGCCACGTTACAAACGGAATAACAAAGTGAATATAACCCTCAATTTTTTTTTTTTTGAGGGTATAAAAAGTAAAAACGTTATATTCGACTGTGTCGAATATTAAATAAAATGTTTAACATTAAATCTCTATTTTGATAGAGTCAAATTGTTCAATATTTGCATTATTTTTGCATATAATATCGTACGTCAACGTCCACTAAAGGGGGCGGGGTCCAAAAATATAATACATCGTGTTTTCCAGAGACGGACATATGGGCATTGCTAAACCGTCTTAGACTTCATCAATGATCAAGAATATATACATATATTTATGGGATCCAATTCTTTTTGCAGACTATTAAAACTATATTTTGTCGTGGTCTGTCTGGCAAGAGCCGTAGGGGAGATATTTGAGCTTTGCCATAAAATTCGAACAATAAATGTTTGGGATAATTAAATGTAAAATTTATAATGTATGAATTTCTGTTTTGTTAGTCGAAGCTTCTTATGTAAATTATATTACAGGCTGTTAATTTTTATACCCTCCGCAAAAAAAATATGTAGGGTATATTCACTTTGTCATTCCGTTTGTAACGCAGCGAAATATCCATCTGAGACCCCATAAATTATATATTCTTGATCAGTGATGAAATCTAAGACTAACTGAGCATGTCCGGCTGTCCGTCCTGATTCAGTCCAAACGAAAAGACCAGACTCTTGAAATTTGGTATATATGTATATATATATATATATATATATATATATATATATATATGTATATAATAAATATATATATATATATATATATATATATATATATAATATATATATATATATATATATATATATATATATATATGTATATATATATATATATACAGTGGTGGCGTTATAATTAGAAATGATGTTTTCAGAAAACAAAATCGCAGTGCATATTTTTTGAAAGCATGCACTGTAAATTATAATTACCGTTATTCGACTAGTTGCCAATCAACATTGTTGTGATGCAAAACACGTGGAGTTTAAAGTTTATTTATTTAAAAAAAAATCAGGAACATTTCACCGTATTCCTTTGAGAATATGCCTGTCCATTACATTTTCCAACATGACAATGACCCAAAGCACACTTCGGGACTAGTGAAGTGTGATCAAAATATTGAAGTGCTGAACTGGCCGCCGCAAACTCCTGATCTCAATCCAATTGAAAACTTGTGGGCAATTGTGAAAAGAGATCTCAAGGACAAAAATCCGCGAAATAATGATGAATTATTTCAATTGGTTCAGCAAAGCTGGGGAAAGACACCGATCCAAACATGCCGGCGTTTAATACAAAGTGTACCGAATAGACTGGCGAATGTTATGAAAAATAAGGGATATCCAACAAAATATTAAAGAATATGTCGATTTTCATTAAGCTAAAAGAATATTTTAAGTTTTATGTAAATATTTTTCGATGTTTCTAATTATGTGACCAACGTAATTGCTGTTTTTTTCTGTTTAGTTAATTTTTTTTTTAAATGTTATTCATGAAGTGAAATTTTTTTATTTTGACTCAATGATGAATTGTTTCGTTACTATTTCTAGACATTAGTTTGAATTTAATTAAAAAAATTTTAAATATATATTATTAAAGATATATGCTCGAAGGCCGTTTCTAATTATAATTATAATTATATATATATATATATATATATATATATATATATATATATATATATATATATATATATATATATCTTGAAGGATAGCACAGGTTAAGTCCGGAAATGGGTTAAATCAGGCAAGCGGGAAAAAAGTTCCCCTAAGAAGAACTAAACCAACTTCTAAAACACAAGATAATTTTTAAAGTATTTTTGTAATTTTATTAAGCAAATGATATATTTTTATGTCAAAGAAGGCCCAACGCGTTAAACTTGGAGCCATACAATAAAAAAAAATTTTTTGACGCCGTTCCTTTCAATGGGCGTTATTATATGCGACAAATAGTGTAAAAATTTAACAAATTGTTTTAGTTAACCCTACATCAGTGGGTGCTATTGGCTGAAGTAGTAGAACACAAGACTATGAAGCGGAGGGTCCTGAGTTCGAGCACGCGCTGAGTCATGAAATATTGTGTTGAATTCTTCTGATCAGCATTAGTGCGTGGTTGTGTTTGTTGTTGCCAGCCGGTTTCAATGATGAAGGCATAGTCACTGGTCACTGAACATAATTGGCAGCGACTGACACTATCATGTACTAAAAGCAGAGTAACAGCACCCACCTTCGTTGGCCCTGTAGCAAAAATTAGTCGGCGAAGTACAAAAGAGGTTGAAATAGCTACAAAAAAACTGTCTATCTTCTCATCTTTCCTAATCTGTCGCCTCTATAATATCCCCTCGTTTTCAGTTCCGGGGCAATGCCTTGCATATTTTGGGGGTCGTCCCCTGAGTGCTGGTCCAAGATAAAAAAAACATTCCCTAAAATCAAAATGTTTAACCTTTAATGACGAAGCTAAGACGTAACCTGGTACTGCTCTGCCCTACAACCCCCAACCCCTTTGTCCCCTAAATGACCCTATCAAAAAAAAATTGTTTAAGTTTTTTATTTAATTTTCCCAAACATTTATTTTTAGAGTTTTATGGCAAAGGTGAAAAGTCTGCCCCACTGCTCTTGCCAGAGCGATCCCGCCAAAATACAGTTTTAACACCCTCCAAAGAGAATTAGGCCTCATAAAGTATATACATATATTCTTGAGTAGTGATGATGTCTAACACGAACTAGCAATGCCCATATATTCGTCTGTGAAAAACATGATATACTTAGTCTATTTTTGGACCCCATATCCTTTAGTGGGCGTTGACGTACGATATTATATCCAAAAATAGTGTAAATATATTGCTTACGCCTATAAGTAGCTGAGATGTTCCCTGATCTTGCAGAGGTGAAACGTCTCTCCCACGGCCCTTCCCGGAATGACTCTTTCAAAATAGAGATTTGAAATATGGTACAGAGATGTCTTAAAGGAACTCTGTCCCATCAAAATAAACATTTTAAATTTACTTACTAAATATTTGAATGGTATTTAAGATTCGACCCGGTCGATTATAACGTTTTTACTTGTTTTATATCAAGGCAGCTTTACTAGGTACCCCCATAACTACAACAATTAACAACACGAAAAACCACACGTATTTTGTTCCTAGAAATTAAGCACCATCCTGTCAAAAAGAAATGTAATTTTCTTGAAAACATTGTGGACGAAACAAATAATCGAAGCAAATTTAGATGTTTTGAATTATTTTTATTAAATTTGTATAATAAATAAATAAATTTTTGATCTACATATATATGTAAATATAGAATTAGAGTATCTTAATTAAATGGTGGTAAATACATAATTTTTAATTGGGCTGTCTAAGCTGCCTTGGGCCATACGTGTTTTCCTTGTTTAAGATATATTGAGTTAAAAGGAACTAAAATGCGTTCTCCAAAGGAGGTACTTATGTATATTAAAAGCAAGTAATGTTTGGGAAATATATAAATTACGCGTGGGGCTGCTCCGCGTAAACTTCAATTATATCTGAATGACTCAAGTCGTTTGTGCATTGTAGAAGGTGTGAATCTAAGGGAACCTAAACATCGCAGTCGACCTCAAAAAGGTTCTTCGGAAACCAAAATTTTATACCAAAGATATTAGATTTCTAGTACACGAACCTGTAGTTTGGCCTCTCCGCGATTATAATGTAAGTATAAATACGGATTTAAGCTGCCTTGGTACGTAGCATTCATCTATTTAGTTTTTCTCAACAGGTATTCGCTAAGAAGACTGGATGAGACAGAGCTATAAAAGATTTTCGTAATTTGAAGAAGGTCCTAAACAAACACAAAATATTCAGGGAAACATAGTAAGTAACAGATAGCCTCAATTTTAGTTTCACAATTTCAGTTTTTAATTCTCTATTTTGCAGTCAGGTGATGAAGCTTAAGCTCGCGCAATTGCTTTGTCCATAATGGAATTGGATGAAGAAAACGATATGAATAGAAGTTATGATGTACAACGACGCACCAACCCTACCATACCAGTGGACGGCCAGCAGCAAGCAAAGGAAAATGCTCACTATCAAGTACTTAGCAATAGTTAATTAATAGTTTTGACCCTTGAAAACATTTAATGTTTGTGAAACGTTATTTATAATTGGGGTATTTACACTTCGTGATATTCAGTCATATTGTCATAAAGTTATAATATTTTAGACCAGTTTAAAAAAGTTGTTCTTGTGCTGCATACAAAAAAATCATAAAATAATAGCACTCTTTCAGGTATGTTTCTGTTTTGTCATAAAATAACTCTAGAGATCTGGGTCGACCGGCTGAAAATCATTAGGCGAGACGGCGATAGTATATGTTTGCCGCCGTTACTTATATATGATTCACAAATAAAAAACGGCTAAAAAATTACTCATACCTATATGTCTGTACATTAAATCAAATTTTTATACCATAAAATATATTAAAAGAGAACTAAATATTCTTTATTTTTATTAAACTACGCAATAAAACATTTGGGGGATTCACACTTTAGTCATAAAATAATAGCACGAGTGTGAGCAACCCGATAACAACACACTTGTAATTAGATGTTATCAAAGCAAAAGATAATTAAGATAATTGTAATAAAGTTGTTTGAAAATGCCAAAAAGTCTAAAAACTCTATTTCTATATAATATGATTAAATTCGTCTTCTGGTGCACAAGAATATCTGAATGAATTTGTATGCATAAACTAAAACAGCTGCCGCCTTGATATGAGCTGAATAATTTTTTTTTTGCGGCGGCATACGGAAAAACGTTCAGTGGCTGCCAGCTACGTACATAAGTTAAACGAGAAAAAATTTTCATATGTATATATTTAGCTTTTGCGATTTAGTTCTCTTTTAAAATATTTTATGTTATAAAAATTATGTTGTCCTGGAGGATATAAAGAAAAGAATTGTTTAATTATCAAGTCAAGATATTTAGCAATTTTTTTAAAACTAACTCCTATGGGTCGAAAAATTATAAATTCGGCGTCCCTCTTGCTTAAATACAATTACATCGATCTTTGTGACGTCGGCAGTTTGTTTTTATCAATTGTTGAATCTCTTGTATGTATAACACTGCTTATATGCTGTATACACGCCCAAATTTTGCCTCAGTGTATAGTTTATTTTACTGCTTTGTTGTTGCTGATGTTCCTTGGCGGCCGCAAGCGTTGAAGAATTTACAACGACCTGTGCTTTTTCTAGATATGTTACAAGAGATGCTGCTAAATTGTTAAGAGCATCTTTTGTGAACTTTTCACAAACAAATTTCAATTGGCGATCAACTTCTTTGCGAGAATCCAATAAATGTTCTTTAATTTGAGGCGTTCCATCTAATAAAAACTCCAAGAGAGCGTTGTGGGTACCCCTTGAGAACAATTGCTTGCGCTTCAGTAGTAGACCAAAAGCGGCAGTTTTTACTTTACTAAAGTACAAAGATGTTTATTTTATTGTGAAATCCACTCTGAATGGAGCAATTTGCTCTCGAAATATTAACAAATGCTTAATCTCAAACAATTCCCTATCTATATTGGTCTATAATAAAAGAATTAAATATTTTCGGATTAAATTTTGATTCGCCCGGCACACAAACAAACCATTGACTGAGATATTATTGATACTGCTGCCGAAACACTTTCAAAATATCACTATTTTGTATAACTTTTTTAAATTTTGCTGCAACTTTTCACTGAAAAAAAAAAACACTTTGTGTACCTTGTAAATAAACTTATGACAATGAGTTGATTTGTAAACAACAGACAGCTGCGCTAGTGAGGGTACCTGTTTAATCTGCCTTGTTTCATATTTTCTTCTTTCAATAAAAATTATTGTCTAATTACAATTCAAAACAAGTAAAAGTGCTATATTCGGCTGTGCCGAATCTTAAATACCCTTTACAGAAGTAATTCTTTTCGTTTAAATTTTTCGGCTAGGAAGCTAAATGCTTTGTTTTTCTTATTTATAATACCTCTGGACGTTTTTCAAAAATATTATGTATGTTTAATTTAAAAACAAGAAGTAAAAACCCGTTTCATATACCCCAAAAAGTTCTAATTGTCCAATCCTAGAATAGTATTTTAAATTTTTTTGGTTGTTAATACCAATTTAACTCTTCCCGAAGAATAAAAGAGATTTCATCCACAAAAAACCACTATTAAGAACTTATATGGCTAATTTTTGGGAATTTATGTAATTTTAAATCATAAAAAGTCACTTACAGTCAAGCAGATTCGAACTTAATCCCGTTGAAAAAATTAACAATTTACATAAGAAAGTTCGACTAATAAAAATTCATTAATAATTTAAAACATTGCGGGGGCACGCGTACTTGTTCATTGTAAATTGACAACTAAATTCAATTACTTGAACATAAATAACAAAGAAGCTTTGGCTATCAGCAGCCGATGGCTCTGGAAAAAGCGAAAGAGATATATGGAATATTGGGAATATTAATCGTCAGGGTTGGGGAATTTCGTACTAGCAAAAAAGGTGATAACTTGAATAAACTTCTCATTTTCAATTTTTGTTAAAAACATTGGTTAAATAGTTGATATTTCTACTAACTAGCACCACTTGCAAAAGGTGAAAAATTGAACAAAGAACGCTGATGAGATGACGTAGCGGTCTAGAAATTAGTACTGGTCCGTTCTGCTAGTTTGATGATAATTGAAAATATTCTTAATATTCCAATCTTAATATAAAAAAACAAGTAAAAACGTTATATTCGACCGGGTCGAATCTTAAATGCCCTCCAAATATTTAATAAGTGAATTTAAAATTTTAACTTGGTGAGACAGAGTTCCTTTATATGATATCGTACGTCAACGCCCACTAAAGGGGCGGGGTTCAATAATAGACTATCATGTTTTCCACAGACGAACGTATGGGCATTGCTAGACCGTCTTAGACTTCATCACTAATCAAGAATATACATTTTTACCTTATAGTGTCAAGTTCTCTTTGAAGGGTATAAAAACTGTATATTGGGGTCGTTCTTGCAAAGGCTGTGGGGGAAACATTTCACATTTGTCATAAAACTCTAAAAATAAATGCTTGGGATAATTATATACAAAATAAAATTTTATATATATTTTTATATGGTCATTTACGGGGCAAAGTGGGGGGAAGGGGGTAGGACAGAAACAGGCAGTCATAAAACTCTAAAAATAAATGCTTGGGATGATTATATATAAAATTAAAAAAAAAAAAAAATTATAGGGTCACATAGCGGGCAAAGGGAGAGGATGGGGTATGTCACAAAATTCTAAAAATAAATGCCTGGGATGATTATATACAAAATTTAAATTTCTTTTTTTTTATAGCGTCGTTTAGGGGTAAAGGGGGAGGAGGGGGTAGGGCAGAAACAGGTAGTCATAAAACTCTAAAAATAAATGCTTGAGATGATTATATACAAAATTTAAAACAAAAGTTTATTTATTTTTTATAGGGTCATTTAGCGGGCAAAGGGGGAAGAGGGGGGTAGGGCAGAAACAGGCAGTCATAAAATTCTAAAAATAAATGCTTGGGATGATTATATACAAAATAAAAAAAATAAAAATATTTTATAGGGTCATAAAGCGGGCGAAGGGGAGGATGGGGTAGGTCAGAAACAGGCAGTCATAAAATTCTAAAAATAAACTCTTTAGATGATTATATACAATATAGAAAAAAAAAGTTTATTTAGTTTTTATAGGTTCATTTAGCGGGCAAAGGGGGAAGAGGGGGTAGGGCAGAAACAGGCAGTCATAAAATTCTAAAAATAAATGCTTGGGATGATTATATACAAAATTACAATTTTTTTTTTTTTATAGGGTCGTTTAAGGGCAAAGGGGGAAGAGGGGGTATGGCAGAAACACGTAGTCATAAAACTCTTATAATAATCGCTTGAGATGATTATATACAAAATTTAAAAATAAAAATTTTTTATAGGGTCATATAGCGGGCAAAGGGGGAGGATGGAGTAGCTCAGAAACAGGCAGTCATAAAATTCTAAAAATAAACGCTTTAGATGATTATATACAATATTAAAAAAAAAAGTTTATTTAATTTTTATAGGGTCATTTAGCGGGCAAAGGGGAAAGAGGTGGTAGGGCAGAAATCGGCAGTCATAAAGCTCTAAAAATAAATGCTGGGGATGATTATATACAAAATTTAAAATTTTTTTTTTTTTTTGGTAGGGTCATGTAGTGGGTGAAGGGGGAGGAGGGGGTAGGGCAGAGTAGTACCACGTTACGTCTCAGCTTCGTCATTAAGGCATAAAAATGTTATTTTTAAATAATGTAGGCTTAAGTAAAACAATTTGTTAAACTTTAACACTATTTTTGCATATAATAACGCCCACTAAAGTAGGCGGGGTCCAAAGATTTTAATTTTATGGCACCAAGTTTAAGGCGTTGGACCGTATTTGACATAAAAATATATCATTTGCCTAACAAAATAACCAAAAAACTTTAAAAATTATGTTGCTTTTTCTGGGTTGGTATAGTTCCTCTTAGGGGAACTTTTTTCCCTCTTGCCCGATTTAGCCCATCTTCGAACTTAATCTGCTCTAAGCTTCAAAATATATTTATACCAAATTTTAAGGCTCTAGCTCTTTTCGTTTGGACTGAATCGGGATTTCCACAGACGGACGGACGGACGGACATGCTCAGATCGTCTTAGATTTCATCACTGATCAAGAATATATATACTTTATGGGGTCTGAGATGGATATTTCGATGCGTTACAAACGGAATGACAAAGTGAATATACCCTCCAAATTCTTTTTTGGAGGGTATAAAAATAATAAATAGAATTTGAACAAATTCATTTATTAAAAAATAATAAAAAATCATTTGCAGTCATGCAGTTTCGAACTTAAGCCCGTTGAAAATATTAACAATTTACATAAGAAAGTTGGACTAAGAAAAATTCATACATAATTTAAAACATTGCGGGGGCACTCGCACTTGTTCAGTGTAAATTGACAACGAAATTCAATTACTTGAACATAAATAGCACAGAAGCTTTAGCTATCAGCAGCCGATTGGTCTGGAAAAAGCGAAAGATATACGTGGAATATTGGGAATAAGTATTAATCGTCAGGGTTGGGGAATTGCGTACTAACCAAAAAGGTAATAACTTTAAAATAAGAATGTGGGAACTTCTCACATTCAATTTTCGTTAATAACATTGGTTAAATAGTTGATATTCCTATTAACTAGCAAAAGTGGAAAAATGGAACAAAGAACGCTGATGAGATGGCGTAGCGGCTTCGAAATTAGTACTGATCCATTCTGCTGGTTTGATGATTATTGAAAATATTCTTAATATTCCAATCTTAATATAAAAAATAATAAATTGAATTTGAACAAATTCATTTATTAAAAAAATAATAAAAAATCATTTGCCGTCATGCTGGTTTGATGATTATTGAAAATATTCTTAATATTCCAATCTTAATATAAACAAGTAAAAACGTTATATTCGACCGGGTCGAATCTTAAATACCCTCCAAATATTAGTAAGTGAATTTAAAATGTTTAACTTGGTGGGACAGAGGTCCTTTATATGATATCGTACGTCAACGCCCACTAAAGGGGCGGAGTTCAAAAATAGACAATATCATGTTTTCCACAGACGAACGTATGGGCATTGCTAGACCGTCTTAGACTTCATCACTAATCAAGAATATACATATTTACCTTATAGGGTCAAGTTCTCTTTGGAGGGTATAAAAACTGTATTTTGGCGGGGTCGTTCTGGCAAAGGCTGTGGGGGAAACATTTCACTTTTGACATAAAACTGTAAAAATAAATGCTTGGGATAATTATATACAAAATAAAATGTTATATCTTTTTTTATAGGGTCATTTACGGGGAAAAGGGGGGGAAGGGGGTAGGACAGAAACAGGCAGTCATAAAACTCTAAAAATAAATGCTTGGGATGATTATATAAAAAATTTAAAAAAAAAAATTTTATAGGGTCATATAGCGGGCAAAGGGGAAGGATGGGGTATGTCAGAAACAGGCAAACATAAAATTCCAAAAATAAATGCCTGGGATGATTATATACAAAATTAAAATTTCTTTTTTTTTATAGGGTCGTTTAGGGGCAAAGGGGGAGGAGGGGGTAGGGAAGAACCAGGTAGTCATAAAACTCTAAAAATAATCGCTTTAGATGATTATATACAAAATTTAAAAATAAAATTTTTTTATAGGGTCATATAGCGGGCAAAAGGGGAGGAGGGGGTAGGGCAGATACAGGTAGTTATAAAACTCTAAAAATAAATGCTTGGGATAATTATATACAAAATTTAAAAAAAAAAATTTTTTTGATAGGGTCATTTAATGGGCAAAGGGGGAGGAGGGGGTAGGGCAGATACAGGTAGTCATAAAACTCTAAAAATAAATGCTTGGGATGATTATATACAAAATTAAAAATTTTTTTTTTGTTTTATAGGGTCATTTAGGTGCAAAGGGGGAGGAGGGGCAGAAATCGGCAGTCATAAAGCTCTAAAAATAAATGCTTGGGATGATTATATACAAAATTTAAAAAAAAAATTTGTTTTTGGTAGGGTCATGTAGAGGGTGAAGGGGGAGGAGGGGGTAGGGCAGAGTAGTACCAGGTTACGTCTCAGCTTCGTCATTAAGGCATAAAAATGTTATTTTTAAATAATGTATGCTTTAGTAAAACGATTTGTTAAACTTTTACACTATTTTTGCATATAATGACGCCCACTAAAGTAGGCGGGGTCCAAAAATTTTTATTTTTTTATTTTATGGCTCCAAGTTTAAGGCGTTGGACCGTATTTGACATAAAAATATATAATTTGCTTAACAAAATAACCAAAAAACTTTAAAAATTATGTTGCTTTTTCTAGGTTGGTACAGTTCCTCTTACGGGGAACTTTTTCCCTCTTGCCCGATTTAGCACATCTTCGAACTTAACCTCTAAGCTTCAAAATATAACTATACCAAATTTTAAGGGTCTAGCTCTTTTCGTTTGGACTGAATCGTGATTTCCACAGACAGACGGACGGACGGACGGACATGCTCAGATCGTCTTAGATTTCATCACTGATCAAGAATATATATGTATACTTTATGGGGTCTGGGATGGATATTTCGATGCGTTACAAACGGAATGACAAAGTGAATGTACCCTCCAAATTCTTTTTTGGAGGGTATAAAAATAATTAATAGAATTTGAACAAATTCATTTATTAAAAAATAATAAAAAATCATTTGCAGTCATGCAGATTCGAACTTAGCCCGTTGAAAAAATTAACAATTTACATAACAAAGTTCGACAAATAAAAATTCATACATAACTTAAAACATTGCGGGGGCACGACATTTTCATTGTAAATTGACCACTAAATTCAATTACTTGAACATAAATAACAAAGAAGCTTTAGCTGTCAGCAGCCGATGGCTCTGGAAAAAGGAGAAACATGGAATACATAATGGGAATATTAATCGTCAGGGTTGGGGAATTGCGAACTAACCAAAAAGGTAATAACTTAAAAATATGAATGTGTGAACTTCTCATTTTCAATTTTTGTTAAAAACATTGGTTAAATAGTTGATATTTATACTAACTAGCACCACTTGCAAAAGTGGAAAAATTGAACAAAGAACGCTGATGGGATGACGTAGCGGTCTCGAACTCAGTACTGATCCGTTCTGCTGGTTTGATGATTATTGAAAATATTCTTAATATTCCAATCTTAATAAAAAAAATAATTAATAGAATTTGAATAAATTCATTTATTAATAAAATAATAAAAAATCATTTGCAGTCATGCAGATTCGAACTGAAGCCCGTTGAAAAAATTAACAATTTACATAACAAAGTTCAACTAATAAAAATTCATACATAACTTAAAACATTGCGGGGGCACGACATTTTCATTGTAAATTGACAACTAAATTCAATTACTTGAACATAAATAACAAAGAAGCTTTAGCTATCAGCAGCCGATGACTCTGGAAAAAGCGAAAGAGAAACATGGGATATTGGGAAAATTAATCGTCAGGGTTGGGGAATTGCGTACTAACCAAAAAGGTAATAACTTAAAAATAAGAATGTGGGAACTTCTCATATTCAATTTTCGTTAATAACATTGGTTAAATAGTTGATATTCCTACTAACTAGCAAAAGTACAAAAATGGAACAAAGAACGCTGATGAGATGGCGTAGCGGCCTCGAAATTAGTACTGATCCATTCTGCTGGTTTGATGATTATTGAAAATATTCTTAACATTCCAATTTTAATATAAACAAGTAAAAACGTTATATTCGACCGGGTCGAACCTTAAATACCCTCCAAATATTTAGTAAGTGAATTTGAAATGTTTAACTTGGTGGGACAGAGTTCCTTTATATAACATCGTACGTCAACGCCCACTAAAGGGGGCGGGGTTCAAAAATATACAATATCATTTTTTCCACAGACGAACGTATGGACATTGCTAGGCCGTCTTAGACTTCATCACAATTCTCTTTGGAGGCTATAAAAACTGCATTTTGGCGGGGTCGCTCTGGCAAGGGCTGTGGGGGAAACATTTCATTTTTGTCATAAAACTCTAAAAATAAATGCTTGGGATAATTATATACAAAATTAAAATTTCTTTTTTTTTGATAGGGTCATTTAGGGGGCAAAGGGGGAGGAGGGGGTAGGGCAGCAACAGACAGTCATAAAACTCTAAAGATAAATGCTTGAGATGATTATATACAAAATTTAAAACAAAAAATTTTTTTTGGTAGGGTCATTTAGGGGGCAAAGGAAAAAGCAGGGGGGGGGGGGGCTAGGGCAGAAATCGGCAGGCATAAAACTCTAAAGATAAATGCTTGGGATGATTATATACAAAATTTAAAAAAAAAAAATTTTTTTGGTAGGGTCATTTAGGGGGCAAAGGAAGAGGGGGGGGAGTAGGGCAGAAATCGGCAGTCATAAAACTCTAAAGATAAATGCTTGGGATGATTATATACAAAATTTAAAAAAACATTTTTTTTGTAGGGTCTTTTTGGGGGCAAAGGAAGGGGGGGGGGGGGGGTAGGGCAGAAATCGGCAGTCATAAAACTCTAAAGATAAATGCTTGGGATGATTATATACAAAATTTAAAAAAAATTTTTTTTTTGGTAGGGTCATTTAGGGGGCGAAGGGGAAGGAGGGGGTAGGGCAGAGTAGTACCAGGTTTCGTCTCAGCTTCGTCGTTAAAGATTAAAAGTGTGATTTTTAAGGAATGTAGGCTTAAGTAAAACAATTTTTTAAATTTTTATGCTATTTTTGCTATTATAACGCCCACTGAAGTGGGCGGGGTCAAAAAATATTTTTATTTTATTTAATGGTTCCAAGTTTAAGGCGTTGGACCGTATTTGACATAAAAATATATCATTTGCTTAACAAAATAACCAAAAAACTTTAAAAATTATGTTGTTTTTTCTGGGTTGGTTTAGTTCTTCTTAGGGGAACTTTTTTCCCTCTTGCCCGATTTAGCCCATCTTCGAACTTAACCTGCTCTAAGTTCTAAAATATATTTATGCCAAATTTCAAGAGTCTAGCTCGTTTCGTTTGGACTGAATCGTGATTTCCACAGACGGACGGCCGGACATGCTCAGTTCGTCTTAGATTTCATCACTGATCAAGAATATATATACTTTATGGGGTCTGAGATGGATATTTCGATGCGTTACAAACGGAATGACAAAGTGAATATACCCTCCAAATTCTTTTTTGGAGGGTATAAAAATCATTTACAGTCATGCTGATTCAAACTTAAGCTCGTTGAAAAAATTAACAATTTACATAAGAAACTTGACTAATAAAAATTCATACATAACACACAACGACAAGGATTTTTTTCCAGAGAGTTAAGTTGCTTTAATGTAGACATTTGACATACTGACTCTGAAAATAAAAGCCGTTTTCTTGTATCAGCTCTATACATATATTGAGATATTTAATGGTCGTTATTTTCAAAAAAATGTAATTTTCGGCGAAAAATTTCGAATTTGAGTGCCAAGTACGGCTAAACTATGAGAGATATCGACCTCATTCTTTTTTTGTATTATTTCTGTAAATGTTCTTAATAAAACAGTTTCAATCGATTTTCGATATTTCAAATTTATTTAAACAAAATTTTCAAAAAACCGGAACTAATATTTTGAAAATGGCCTTAAAAAAAATGTTCAATTTGCAGTATTTAAAATTTGCCTAAACCATTCAATTTTCAAAAGCAGACAAAAAAGGACCTCTTTAACGATTTTCTGCCATGGGAAGCCTGTGGTAAATCTCGCTTTAAGCACCAGTAGTAATCTGCCATCATGTGTACATCCCATTTGCCCTTGTATCGTTCCTCTATTATCCGAATTTCCTGGTGAAATCTCTCACCTTGTTCGTCACTTAAGTGGCCGAGATTTTCAGGGAAGTAATTCAGATGAGAATGAAGATAATGGAGTTTTACGCTCATGTTGCAACCAAGATCTTTCATACAAGACATCATTTGTTGGACCAAGTCTTGGTAGTTTGGTGCTTTATTATTACCAAGAAAGTTTTTCATAACTGCCACAAATAATTTCCATGCTCTGGTCTCTTTTTTATTCATTGACTTAATAAAATATTTATCATTGACCAGCAGTCGTATTTGTGGTCCATCGAATACCCCAGCTTTCAATTTATCAATACTTAGGCAAGGAAATTTTTGCACTTGTACTCAAAGCAGTCACCACTTTTCTCCAGCGCCTTGACAAATTGCTTCATAATGCCCAGTTTTATATGCAAAGGGGTAAAATAATTTTATCTTTGTTGACAAGAGGAGGATGTATAACATTGTGATAAAATCTTTTCTTCGCTTACGGTACATCGTAATTTTAGTATCTGGTGCAAGAATGTTTCTTTCTTTCAGTCTGGAGGCGAGTAGCTCGGAATGCTCTTTTGTCAAATAGAGGTCTCTTACTAGGTCATTCAACTCATTTTGGCTAAAAGGTTCTATTTCAGGAAAATTAGGAACAAAATCAGATTCACTTGGCTTATTAGCGAATATTATGTCTCGTATTTCGACTTCTGAGGAAGCTGATGCAGACTCTTGAACTATATCAGATAAATTGGTTGGTCGTTTAGCAGATGGTAAGTCAGGATAAATCCATTTATTGTGGTTATTTGAATTAATTCCACTTATATCAACAACACAGAAATAACAATCATTATGATGATTTTTAGGTTCCCGCCAGATCATCGGTGTTTGGAACTTCATTGAACTTCTTTTTCGATTTGTCCATTGTCGCAAGCTAACAACGCAATTTTGGCAAACAGTTTGCGGTACCCACGGCTTATCTAAATCACACATTTCGACTTTAAAGTAGTCAGTATATACGGTTTTTACAAAGTTAGTAATTGATTTTCTATATTTTTTGAATACGTATTCACCGCAGAAGAGGCAAAAGCACTCCGGATCAATTAAGCAACGTCTCCTTGATGTAGTCATCGCGAAAGTTTTATCACAACTGATATCAAAACTATCTAAAATTCGAAAAAGTGCACTTAACCTCACTTAAATACAAAAAAAGCTATTTACAAAAAACTAAAGCTGATAGAAAAAAACGGCTACTTGATTTGAAATTGTGACATAAAAATCTAATGGAAAAATACTTCTGGAAAATTTCAAAAAGTCAAATTTTGTCATTGTGTGTAATTTAAAACATTGCGGGGGCAAGCGCACTTGTGCATTGTAAATTGACAACTAAATTCAATTACTTGAACATAAATAACAAAGAAGCTTTAGCTATCAGCAGCCGATGGCTCTGGAAAAAGCGAAAGAGATACATGGAATATTGGGAATATTAATCGTCAGGGTTGGGGCATTTCGTACTAACCAAAAAGGTTATAACTTAAAAATATGAATGTGGGAACTTCTCATATTCAATTTTCGTTAATAATATTGGTTAAATAGTTGATATTCCTACTAACTAGCACCACTTGCAAAAGTGGAAAAATTGAACAAAGAACGCTGATGAGATGACGTAGCGGCCTCGAAATCAGTACTGATCCGTTCTGCTGGTTTGATGATTATTGAAAATATTCTTAAGATTCCAATCTTAATATAAAAAATATTAAATAGAATTTGAACAAATTCATTTATTAATAAAATAATAAAATATCATTTGCAGTCATGCAGATTCGAACTTAAGCCCGTTGAAAAAATTAACATTTTGCATAAGAAAGTTCGACTAATAAAAATTCATACATAATTAAAATTCAATTTATTTCGTATTTAATATGTTACATTTCACTTATATAATATTAGTTGTAAGGAGGTCAAGATTAGTATCTTTTTCTACTTAGTTATAATAAATTCGATTAGTACTTATACATATATATATATATATATATATATATATATAGATATATATATATATATATATATATATATATATATATATATATATATATATATATATTAAATTCTTGTGGTTTCTTGACCTCTTTTTAATTATTATTGTATTCTGATATTTTTAAGCTTAAGGTCTTTTTATTTTAGTTTAATTTTTAATTTCAATATTTCGTCACTCCTTTGTGTGACTTCTTCAGGAAATTAAATATTTTATTTGATATGAAAAAATATGTTGTTTGTGAAACTAAATTATTTGTCAACAAAATACAAAAAGATTCAAACAAATTTTAAATAAATTTACAATATATGAACAATAATAAAATATATAAACCTATACATGCATATATATTTAAAAAACATTTATAAAAAACAATTTTTAAATCATATATACAATACATATGTATACATACACATACACACATACACATATACACATATATATGCATACATACACATACATAAACATACATACACATATACATATATATATACATACATACATATATACATTTTTTTTTATGGACGTAATGATAGCAACTATCAATAGTGGCCCCACGACAAGTTCACTAGCACCACCCTGGGACAGCTTTGGCATTTCATCAGGGTGGGTAGTACTATCAGTATTATTCCTACGTCCTCCTTAGTTCCTAGGTAAGGAGGTTCGGAACTGATGCGCATATTTAATCGTCAGTTGCTAACGAATCCTAAGACGTACCAACTCTCCTACGAATCTGTGCTAATCTGCGAAGTTCTATTAGAACAAGCTGTACGAAACTACACACGCTGGTCCAATTCAATAGGGATTCCAGCATGGTCGGAATAATATTCTCCGGGCTGATCGTGCCCCCCAAACCTTCCTCTAAATACGACCTCCACTTGCTGAATCGTGAGCAGACAAAGACGACTTGCTCAGCATCCTCAACCACATTCCCACCACAATGTGGACAGAACGGAGAGTCGTCGTGCTTAAAACGAAATAGATATGACCTAAAGCAACCATGTACAGACAAGAACTGTGTTAGGTAATAGTTCAGATCACCATGTTTCCTAGTCAGTCATAATCTGATGTCGGGTATTAATGTATAAGTCCATCTTCCCTTTTCAGTGGTTGACCAGCGTTCTTGCCATTTTTGCATACATAAGTCAGATTAATGATTTCTAAATCGATAGGGATCATACCCGCAATGATAAAAGCCGTCTCGTCCGACTCTGTTCGAAATGCACTACATACTCTTAAAGCAGCTAACCTATACACAGGGGATACCAGCCCCACATATGTGGAATATCTAAGTGAGTCTGACCATACCGGGTGTGCATATAGGATAATGCTCCTTACTACTCCAGCGAGCAGTTTCCTCTGAAGATACTTTGGCCCTCTCGTGTTTGGCATGATCCGAGATAGCGCCAAACAGGTCCCTGATGCTTTGGATGCTATATATCGCAAGTGCTCGCGAAAAGATAGCCGTGTGTCAATCATCACACCCAGATATTTCAGAAATGCCTTTGATTCTATGGAACAGGTGCCAACATTGAGGGCAATAGTTTCCCTAGCCTTACGACTACTAATCAAAACCGCTTCGGTTTTATGATCAGCTAGAGTCAATCCCATTGCAGTGATCCAGGACTTTACTAATTGTACGCTGGCATTTGCAATGGTTTCTGCCTCCAGCAATTCCTTAGCTTCACACACCAGCGCTATATCGTCTGCGAATCCCACAATCTGTACTCTCTCAGGTAACCTCAACTTTAGTACTCCATCATACATTACGTTCCACAACAATGGTCCAAGTATCGATCCTTGGGGAACACCACCACTAATCCTACGTTTCCTTATACCTGCATCTGTACTATAGATCAATTCCCTATACCGGAAATAATCCTGCACTATCCCTATCAGATATTCTGGGATGTCCAATCGAGTTAGAGCATCAACAATATGCACCCAGCTCGCTGTGTTGAACGCGTTCTTCACATCCAGCGTCACAACTACACAGTACTCCTTTGTGCCATTCCTCCAACTCCTGCCATAGATAGTCCGTGCAGCAGTTTCTACTACCACGTTGATAGCATCCACTGTTGACCTCGCCCTCCTGAAGCCAAATTGGTTGTCTGATAGACCATTTCTGTCTTCAACGCAATTCCCAAGTCTTCGTCAGATCACACCCTCTAGCAACTTCCCACATGTATCTATCATACACAGGGGCCGATAAGATGAGGGATCATCTAGGGGTTTATTGGCTCTTGGTATTAATACCAACTTCTG